>CAXIEQ010000057.1:0-21541 GCA_964023945.1 Ectemnius cavifrons
CCGAGAGGTGAAACTTCGCCACGACTTACTCCGAGAGGTGAAACTTCGCCACGACTTACTCCGAGAGGAGAAAAGTTGCCACGGCTTACTCCGAGAGGCGAGAATTCGCCACGACATACTCCGAGAGGTGAGAATTCGCCACGACATACTCCGAGAGGTGAGACTTCGCCACGACTTACTCCGAGAGGTGAAACTTCGCCACGACTTACTCCGAGAGGTGAAACTTCGCCACGACTTACTCCGAGAGGAGAAAAGTTGCCACGGCTTACTCCGAGAGGCGAGAATTCGCCACGACTTACTCAGAGAGGTGAGACTTCGCCACAAGTTACTCCGAGAGGAGCAAAGTTGCCACGACTTACTCCGAGAGGAGAAAAGTTGCCACGGCTTACTCCGAGAGGCGAGAATTCGCCACGACATACTCCGAGAGGTGAGAATTCGCCACGACATACTCCGAGAGGTGAAACTTCGCCACGACTTACTCCGAGAGGAGAAAAGATGCCACGACTTACTCCGAGAGATGAAACTTCGCCACGACTTACTCCGAGAGGAGAAAAGTTGCCACGACTTACTCCGACAGGTGGGAAGTCACCACGACTTACTCCGAGAGGAGAAAAGTTGCCACGGCTTACTCCGAGAGGCGAGAATTCGCCACGACTTACTCCGAGAGGAGAAAAGTTGCCACGACTTATTCCGAGAGGTGAAACTTCGCCACGACTTACTCCGAGAGGAGAAAAGTTGCCACGACTTACTCCGAGAGGAGAAAAGTTGCCACGACTTACTCCGAGAGGAGAAAAGTTGCCACGACTTACTCCGAGAGGTGAAACTTCGCCACGACTTACTCCGAGAGGAGAAAAGTTGCCACGACTTATTCCGAGAGGTGAAACTTCGCCACGACTTACTCCGAGAGGAGAAAAGTTGCCACGACTTACTCCGACAGGTGTGAAGTCACCACGACTTACTCCGAGAGGAGAAAAGTTGCCACGGCTTACTCCGAGAGGTGAAACTTCGCCACGACTTACTCCGGGAGGAGAAAAGTTGCCACGACTTACTCCGAGAGGCGAGAATTCGCCACGACTTACTCCGGGAGGAGAAAAGTTGCCACGACTTACTCCGAGAGGCGAGAATTCGCCACGACTTACTCAGAGAGGTGAGACTTCGCCACAACTTACTCCGAGAGGAGCAAAGTTGCCACGACTTACTCCGAGAGGTGAGAATTCGCCACGACATACTCCGAGAGGTGAAACTTCGCCACGACTTACTCCGAGAGGTGAAACTTCGCCACGACTTACTCCGAGAGGAGAAAAGTTGCCACGGCTTACTCCGAGAGGCGAGAATTCGCCACGACATACTCCGAGAGGTGAAACTTCGCCACGACTTACTCCGAGAGGTGAAACTTCGCCACGACTTACTCCGAGAGGAGAAAAGTTGTCACGACTTACTCCGAGGGGTGAGACTTCGCCACGACTTACTCCGAGAGGTGAAACTTCGTCACGACTTACTCCGAGAGGAGAAAAGTTGCCACGGCTTACTCCGAGAGGCGAGAATTCGCCACGACTTACTCAGAGAGGTGAGACTTCGCCACAAGTTACTCCGAGAGGAGCAAAGTTGCCACGACTTACTCCGAGAGGAGAAAAGTTGCCACGGCTTACTCCGAGAGGCGAGAATTCGCCACGACATACTCCGAGAGGTGAGAATTCGCCACGACATACTCCGAGAGGTGAGACTTCGCCACGACTTACTCCGAGAGGTGAAACTTCGCCACGACTTACTCCGAGAGGGGAAAAGTTGCCACGGCTTAATCCGAGAGGTGAGAATTCGCCACGACATACTCCGAGAGGTGAGACTTCGCCACGACTTACTCCGAGAGGTGAAACTTCGCCACGACTTACTCCGGGAGGAGAAAAGTTGCCACGACTTACTCCGAGAGGCGAGAATTCGCCACGACTTACTCAGAGAGGTGAGACTTCGCCACAACTTACTCCGAGAGGAGCAAAGTTGCCACGACTTACTCCGAGAGGTGAGAATTCGCCACGACATACTCCGAGAGGTGAAACTTCGCCACGACTTACTCCGAGAGGTGAAACTTCGCCACGACTTACTCCGAGAGGAGAAAAGTTGCCACGGCTTACTCCGAGAGGCGAGAATTCGCCACGACATACTCCGAGAGGTGAGAATTCGCCACGACATACTCCGAGAGGTGAGACTTCGCCACGACTTACTCCGAGAGGTGAAACTTCGCCACGACTTACTCCGAGAGGTGAAACTTCGCCACGACTTACTCCGAGAGGAGAAAAGTTGCCACGGCTTACTCCGAGAGGCGAGAATTCGCCACGACTTACTCAGAGAGGTGAGACTTCGCCACAAGTTACTCCGAGAGGAGCAAAGTTGCCACGACTTACTCCGAGAGGAGAAAAGTTGCCACGGCTTACTCCGAGAGGCGAGAATTCGCCACGACATACTCCGAGAGGTGAGAATTCGCCACGACATACTCCGAGAGGTGAAACTTCGCCACGACTTACTCCGAGAGGAGAAAAGATGCCACGACTTACTCCGAGAGATGAAACTTCGCCACGACTTACTCCGAGAGGAGAAAAGTTGCCACGACTTACTCCGACAGGTGTGAAGTCACCACGACTTACTCCGAGAGGAGAAAAGTTGCCACGGCTTACTCCGAGAGATGAAACTTCGCCACGACTTACTCCGAGAGGAGAAAAGTTGCCACGGCTTATTCCGAGAGGTGAAACTTCGCCACGACTTACTCCGAGAGGAGAAAAGTTGCCACGACTTACTCCGACAGGTGTGAAGTCACCACGACTTACTCCGAGAGGAGAAAAGTTGCCACGGCTTACTCCGAGAGATGAAACTTCGCCACGACTTACTCCGAGAGGAGAAAAGTTGCCACGGCTTATTCCGAGAGGTGAAACTTCGCCACGACTTACTCCGAGAGGAGAAAAGTTGCCACGACTTACTCCGAGAGGAGAAAAGTTGCCACGACTTACTCCGAGAGGAGAAAAGTTGCCACGACTTACTCCGAGAGGTGAAACTTCGCCACGACTTACTCCGAGAGGAGAAAAGTTGCCACGACTTACT
The DNA here is from genome assembly GCA_964023945.1 of Ectemnius cavifrons. NCBI lineage: Eukaryota > Metazoa > Arthropoda > Insecta > Hymenoptera > Crabronidae > Ectemnius > Ectemnius cavifrons. The sequence continues at coordinate 3,091 of CAXIEQ010000057.1, forward strand.
CCGAGAGGAGAAAAGTTGCCACGACTTACTCCGAGAGGAGAAAAGTTGCCACGACTTACTCCGAGAGGCGAGAATTCGCCACGACATACTCCGAGAGGTGAGAATTCGCCACGACATACTCCGAGAGGTGAGACTTCGCCACGACTTACTCCGAGAGGTGAAACTTCGCCACGACTTACTCCGAGAGGGGAAAAGTTGCCCCGGCTTAATCCGAGAGGTGAGAATTCGCCACGACATACTCCGAGAGGTGAAACTTCGCCACGACTTACTCCGAGAGGTGAAACTTCGCCACGACTTACTCCGAGAGGAGAAAAGTTGCCACGACTTACTCCGGGAGGAGAAAAGTTGCCACGACTTACTCCGAGAGGTGAAACTTCGCCACGACTTACTCCGAGAGGTGAAACTTCGCCACGACTTACTCCGAGAGGAGAAAAGTTGCCACGACTTACTCCGAGAGGTGAAACTTCGCCACGACTTACTCCGAGAGGTGAAACATCGCCACGACTTACTCCGAGAGGTGAGACTTCGCCACGACATACTCCGAGAGGTGAGAATTCGCCACGACATACTCCGAGAGGTGAAACATCGCCACGACTTACTCCGAGAGGTGAGACTTCGCCACGACATACTCCGAGAGGTGAGAATTCGCCACGACTTACTCCGAGACGAAAAAAGTTGCCACGACTTACTCCAAGAGGTGAAAAGTTGCCACGACTTACTCCGAGAGGAGAAAAGTTGCCACGACTTACTCCGAGAGGTGAAACTTCGCCACGACTTACTCCGAGAGGAGAAAAGTTGCCACGACTTATTCCGAGAGGTGAAACTTCGCCACGACTTACTCCGAGAGGAGAAAAGTTGCCACGACTTACTCCGACAGGTGGGAAGTCACCACGACTTACTCCGAGAGGAGAAAAGTTGCCACGACTTACTCCGAGAGGAGAAAAGTTGCCACGACTTACTCCGAGAGGAGAAAAGTTGCCACGACTTACTCCGAGAGGTGAAACTTCGCCACGACTTACTCCGAGAGGAGAAAAGTTGCCACGACTTATTCCTAGAGGTGAAACTTCGCCACGACTTACTCCGAGAGGAGAAAAGTTGCCACGGCTTACTCCGAGAGGCGAGAATTCGCCACGACTTACTCAGAGAGGTGAAACTTCGCCACGACTTACTCCGAGAGGAGAAAAGTTGCCACGACTTACTCCGACAGGTGGGAAGTCACCACGACTTACTCCGAGAGGAGAAAAGTTGCCACGGCTTACTCCGAGAGGCGAGAATTCGCCACGACTTACTCCGAGAGGAGAAAAGTTGCCACGACTTATTCCGAGAGGTGAAACTTCGCCACGACTTACTCCGCGAGGAGAAAAGTTGCCACGACTTACTCCGAGAGGAGAAAAGTTGCCACGACTTACTCCGAGAGGAGAAAAGTTGCCACGACTTACTCCGAGAGGTGAAACTTCGCCACGACTTACTCCGAGAGGAGAAAAGTTGCCACGACTTATTCCGAGAGGTGAAACTTCGCCACGACTTACTCCGAGAGGCGAGAATTCGCCACGACTTACTCAGAGAGGTGAGACTTCGCCACAAGTTACTCCGAGAGGAGCAAAGTTGCCACGACTTACTCCGAGAGGAGAAAAGTTGCCACGGCTTACTCCGAGAGGCGAGAATTCGCCACGACTTACTCCGAGAGGAGAAAAGTTGCCACGACTTATTCCGAGAGGTGAAACTTCGCCACGACTTACTCCGAGAGGAGAAAAGTTGCCACGACTTACTCCGAGAGGAGAAAAGTTGCCACGACTTACTCCGAGAGGAGAAAAGTTGCCACGACTTACTCCGAGAGGTGAAACTTCGCCACGACTTACTCCGAGAGGAGAAAAGTTGCCACGGCTTATTCAGAGAGGTGAAACTTCGCCACGACTTACTCCGAGAGGCGAGAATTCGCCACGACTTACTCAGAGAGGTGAGACTTCGCCACAAGTTACTCCGAGAGGAGCAAAGTTGCCACGACTTACTCCGAGAGGAGAAAAGTTGCCACGGCTTACTCCGAGAGGCGAGAATTCGCCACGACATACTCCGAGAGGTGAGAATTCGCCACGACATACTCCGAGAGGTGAGACTTCGCCACGACTTACTCCGAGAGGTGAAACTTCGACACGACTTACTCCGAGAGGGGAAAAGTTGCCACGGCTTAATCCGAGAGGTGAGAATTCGCCACGACATACTCCGAGAGGTGAAACTTCGCCACGACTTACTCCGAGAGGTGAAACTTCGCCACGACTTACTCCGAGAGGAAGAAAAGTTGCCACGACTTACTCCGAGAGGTGAGAATTCGCCACGACATACTCCGAGAGGTGAAACTTCGCCACGACTTACTCCGAGAGGTGAAACTTCGCCACGACTTACTCCGAGAGGAGAAAAGTTGCCACGACTTACTCCGAGAGGTGAGAATTCGCCACGACATACTCCGAGAGGTGAAACTTCGCCACGACTTACTCCGAGAGGTGAAACTTCGCCACGACTTACTCCGGGAGGAGAAAAGTTGCCACGACTTACTCCGAGAGGTGAAACTTCGCCACGACTTACTCCGAGAGGTGAAACTTCGCCACGACTTACTCCGAGAGGAGAAAAGTTGCCACGACTTACTCCGAGAGGTGAAACTTCGCCACGACTTACTCCGAGAGGTGAAACATCGCCACGACTTACTCCGAGAGGTGAGACTTCGCCACGACATACTCCGAGAGGTGAGAATTCGCCACGACATACTCCGAGAGGTGAAACATCTTTACGACTTACTCCGAGAGGTGAGACTTCGCCACGACATACTCCGAGAGGTGAGAATTCGCCACGACTTACTCCGAGACGAAAAAAGTTGCCACGACTTACTCCAAGAGGTGAGAATTCGCCACGACATACTCCGAGAGGTGAGAATTCGCCACGACTTACTCCGAGAGGGGAAAAGTTGCCACGGCTTAATCCGAGAGGTGAGAATTCGCCACGACATACTCCGAGAGGTGAAACTTCGCCACGACTTACTCCGAGAGGTGAAACTTCGCCACGACTTACTCCGAGAGGTGAGAATTCGCCACGACTTACTCCGAGAGGGGAAAAGTTGCCACGGCTTAATCCGAGAGGTGAGAATTCGCCACGACATACTCCGAGAGGTGAGAATTCGCCACGACTTACTCCGAGAGGGGAAAAGTTGCCACGGCTTAATCCGAGAGGTGAGACTTCGCCACGACATACTCCGAGAGGTGAAACTTCGCCACGACTTACTCCGAGAGGTGAAACTTCGCCACGACTTACTCCGAGAGGAGAAAAGTTGCCACGACTTACTCCGAGAGGAGAAAAGTTGCCACGACTTACTCCGAGAGGTGAAACTTCGCCACGACTTACTCCGGGAGGAGAAAAGTTGCCACGACTTACTCCGAGAGGCGAGAATTCGCCACAACTTACTCCAAGAGGTGAGACTTCGCCACGACTTACTCCGAGAGGAGAAAAGTTGCCACGGCTTACTCCGAGAGGCGAGAATTCGCCACGACATACTCCGAGAGGTGAGAATTCGCCACGACTTACTCCGAGAGGGGAAAAGTTGCCACGGCTTAATCCGAGAGGCGAGAATTCGCCACGACATACTCCGAGAGGTGAGAATTCGCCACGACATACTCCGAGAGGTGAGACTTCGCCACGACTTACTCCGAGAGGTGAAACTTCGCCACGACTTACTCCGAGAGGGGAAAAGTTGCCACGGCTTAATCCGAGAGGTGAGAATTCGCCACGACATACTCCGAGAGGAGAAAAGTTGCCACGACTTACTCCGAGAGGAGAAAAGTTGCCACGACTTACTCCGAGAGGTGAGAATTCGCCACGACATACTCCGAGAGGTGAAACTTCGCCACGACTTACTCCGAGAGGAGAAAAGTTGCCACGACTTACTCCGAGAGATGAAACTTCGCCACGACTTACTCCGAGAGGAGAAAAGTTGCCACGACTTACTCCGACAGGTGGGAAGTCACCACGACTTACTCCGAGAGGAGAAAAGTTGCCACGGCTTACTCCGAGAGGCGAGAATTCGCCACGACTTACTCCGAGAGGAGAAAAGTTGCCACGACTTATTCCGAGAGGTGAAACTTCGCCACGACTTACTCCGAGAGGAGAAAAGTTGCCACGACTTACTCCGAGAGGAGAAAAGTTGCCACGACTTACTCCGAGAGGAGAAAAGTCGCCACGACTTACTCCGAGAGGTGAAACTTCGCCACGACTTACTCCGAGAGGAGAAAAGTTGCCACGACTTATTCCGAGAGGTGAAACTTCGCCACGACTTACTCCGAGAGGAGAAAAGTTGCCACGACTTACTCCGACAGGTGTGAAGTCACCACGACTTACTCCGAGAGGAGAAAAGTTGCCACGGCTTACTCCGAGAGATGAAACTTCGCCACGACTTACTCCGAGAGGAGAAAAGTTGCCACGGCTTATTCCGAGAGGTGAAACTTCGCCACGACTTACTCCGAGAGGAGAAAAGTTGCCACGACTTACTCCGAGAGGAGAAAAGTTGCCACGACTTACTCCGAGAGGAGAAAAGTTGCCACGACTTACTCCGAGAGGTGAAACTTCGCCACGACTTACTCCGAGAGGAGAAAAGTTGCCACGACTTATTCCGAGAGGTGAAACTTCGCCACGACTTACTCCGAGAGGAGAAAAGTTGCCACGGCTTACTCCGAGAGGCGAGAATTCGCCACGACTTACTCAGAGAGGTGAAACTTCGCCACGACTTACTCCGAGAGGAGAAAAGTTGCCACGACTTACTCCGACAGGTGGGAAGTCACCACGACTTACTCCGAGAGGAGAAAAGTTGCCACGGCTTACTCCGAGAGGTGAAACTTCGCCACGACTTACTCCGGGAGGAGAAAAGTTGCCACGACTTATTCCGAGAGGTGAAACTTCGCCACGACTTACTCCGAGAGGCGAGAATTCGCCACGACTTACTCAGAGAGGTGAGACTTCGCCACAAGTTACTCCGAGAGGAGCAAAGTTGCCACGACTTACTCCGAGAGGAGAAAAGTTGCCACGGCTTACTCCGAGAGGCGAGAATTCGCCACGACATACTCCGAGAGGTGAGAATTCGCCACGACATACTCCGAGAGGTGAGACTTCGCCACGACTTACTCCGAGAGGTGAAACTTCGCCACGACTTACTCCGAGAGGGGAAAAGTTGCCACGGCTTAATCCGAGAGGTGAGACTTCGCCACGACATACTCCGAGAGGTGAAACTTCGCCACGACTTACTCCGAGAGGTGAAACTTCGCCACGACTTACTCCGAGAGGAGAAAAGTTGCCACGACTTACTCCGAGAGGAGAAAAGTTGCCACGACTTACTCCGAGAGGTGAAACTTCGCCACGACTTACTCCGGGAGGAGAAAAGTTGCCACGACTTACTCCGAGAGGCGAGAATTCGCCACAACTTACTCCAAGAGGTGAGACTTCGCCACGACTTACTCCGAGAGGAGAAAAGTTGCCACGGCTTACTCCGAGAGGCGAGAATTCGCCACGACATACTCCGAGAGGTGAGAATTCGCCACGACTTACTCCGAGAGGGGAAAAGTTGCCACGGCTTAATCCGAGAGGCGAGAATTCGCCACGACATACTCCGAGAGGTGAGAATTCGCCACGACATACTCCGAGAGGTGAGACTTCGCCACGACTTACTCCGAGAGGTGAAACTTCGCCACGACTTACTCCGAGAGGGGAAAAGTTGCCACGGCTTAATCCGAGAGGTGAGAATTCGCCACGACATACTCCGAGAGGAGAAAAGTTGCCACGACTTACTCCGAGAGGAGAAAAGTTGCCACGACTTACTCCGAGAGGTGAGAATTCGCCACGACATACTCCGAGAGGTGAAACTTCGCCACGACTTACTCCGAGAGGAGAAAAGTTGCCACGACTTACTCCGAGAGATGAAACTTCGCCACGACTTACTCCGAGAGGAGAAAAGTTGCCACGACTTACTCCGACAGGTGGGAAGTCACCACGACTTACTCCGAGAGGAGAAAAGTTGCCACGGCTTACTCCGAGAGGCGAGAATTCGCCACGACTTACTCCGAGAGGAGAAAAGTTGCCACGACTTATTCCGAGAGGTGAAACTTCGCCACGACTTACTCCGAGAGGAGAAAAGTTGCCACGACTTACTCCGGGAGGAGAAAAGTTGCCACGACTTACTCCGAGAGGCGAGAATTCGCCACAACTTACTCCAAGAGGTGAGACTTCGCCACGACTTACTCCGAGAGGAGAAAAGTTGCCACGGCTTACTCCGAGAGGCGAGAATTCGCCACGACATACTCCGAGAGGTGAGAATTCGCCACGACTTACTCCGAGAGGGGAAAAGTTGCCACGGCTTAATCCGAGAGGCGAGAATTCGCCACGACATACTCCGAGAGGTGAGAATTCGCCACGACATACTCCGAGAGGTGAGACTTCGCCACGACTTACTCCGAGAGGTGAAACTTCGCCACGACTTACTCCGAGAGGGGAAAAGTTGCCACGGCTTAATCCGAGAGGTGAGAATTCGCCACGACATACTCCGAGAGGAGAAAAGTTGCCACGACTTACTCCGAGAGGAGAAAAGTTGCCACGACTTACTCCGAGAGGTGAGAATTCGCCACGACATACTCCGAGAGGTGAAACTTCGCCACGACTTACTCCGAGAGGAGAAAAGTTGCCACGACTTACTCCGAGAGATGAAACTTCGCCACGACTTACTCCGAGAGGAGAAAAGTTGCCACGACTTACTCCGACAGGTGGGAAGTCACCACGACTTACTCCGAGAGGAGAAAAGTTGCCACGGCTTACTCCGAGAGGCGAGAATTCGCCACGACTTACTCCGAGAGGAGAAAAGTTGCCACGACTTATTCCGAGAGGTGAAACTTCGCCACGACTTACTCCGAGAGGAGAAAAGTTGCCACGACTTACTCCGAGAGGAGAAAAGTTGCCACGACTTACTCCGAGAGGAGAAAAGTCGCCACGACTTACTCCGAGAGGTGAAACTTCGCCACGACTTACTCCGAGAGGAGAAAAGTTGCCACGACTTATTCCGAGAGGTGAAACTTCGCCACGACTTACTCCGAGAGGAGAAAAGTTGCCACGACTTACTCCGACAGGTGTGAAGTCACCACGACTTACTCCGAGAGGAGAAAAGTTGCCACGACTTATTCCGAGAGGTGAAACTTCGCCACGACTTACTCCGAGAGGCGAGAATTCGCCACGACTTACTCAGAGAGGTGAGACTTCGCCACAAGTTACTCCGAGAGGAGCAAAGTTGCCACGACTTACTCCGAGAGGAGAAAAGTTGCCACGGCTTACTCCGAGAGGCGAGAATTCGCCACGACATACTCCGAGAGGTGAGAATTCGCCACGACATACTCCGAGAGGTGAGACTTCGCCACGACTTACTCCGAGAGGTGAAACTTCGCCACGACTTACTCCGAGAGGGGAAAAGTTGCCACGGCTTAATCCGAGAGGTGAGACTTCGCCACGACATACTCCGAGAGGTGAAACTTCGCCACGACTTACTCCGAGAGGTGAAACTTCGCCACGACTTACTCCGAGAGGAGAAAAGTTGCCACGACTTACTCCGAGAGGTGAAACTTCGCCACGACTTACTCCGGGAGGAGAAAAGTTGCCACGACTTACTCCGAGAGGCGAGAATTCGCCACAACTTACTCCAAGAGGTGAGACTTCGCCACGACTTACTCCGAGAGGAGAAAAGTTGCCACGGCTTACTCCGAGAGGCGAGAATTCGCCACGACATACTCCGAGAGGTGAGAATTCGCCACGACTTACTCCGAGAGGGGAAAAGTTGCCACGGCTTAATCCGAGAGGCGAGAATTCGCCACGACATACTCCGAGAGGTGAGAATTCGCCACGACATACTCCGAGAGGTGAGACTTCGCCACGACTTACTCCGAGAGGTGAAACTTCGCCACGACTTACTCCGAGAGGGGAAAAGTTGCCACGGCTTAATCCGAGAGGTGAGAATTCGCCACGACATACTCCGAGAGGAGAAAAGTTGCCACGACTTACTCCGAGAGGAGAAAAGTTGCCACGACTTACTCCGAGAGGTGAGAATTCGCCACGACATACTCCGAGAGGTGAAACTTCGCCACGACTTACTCCGAGAGGAGAAAAGTTGCCACGACTTACTCCGAGAGATGAAACTTCGCCACGACTTACTCCGAGAGGAGAAAAGTTGCCACGACTTACTCCGACAGGTGGGAAGTCACCACGACTTACTCCGAGAGGAGAAAAGTTGCCACGGCTTACTCCGAGAGGCGAGAATTCGCCACGACTTACTCCGAGAGGAGAAAAGTTGCCACGACTTATTCCGAGAGGTGAAACTTCGCCACGACTTACTCCGAGAGGAGAAAAGTTGCCACGACTTACTCCGGGAGGAGAAAAGTTGCCACGACTTACTCCGAGAGGCGAGAATTCGCCACAACTTACTCCAAGAGGTGAGACTTCGCCACGACTTACTCCGAGAGGAGAAAAGTTGCCACGGCTTACTCCGAGAGGCGAGAATTCGCCACGACATACTCCGAGAGGTGAGAATTCGCCACGACTTACTCCGAGAGGGGAAAAGTTGCCACGGCTTAATCCGAGAGGCGAGAATTCGCCACGACATACTCCGAGAGGTGAGAATTCGCCACGACATACTCCGAGAGGTGAGACTTCGCCACGACTTACTCCGAGAGGTGAAACTTCGCCACGACTTACTCCGAGAGGGGAAAAGTTGCCACGGCTTAATCCGAGAGGTGAGAATTCGCCACGACATACTCCGAGAGGAGAAAAGTTGCCACGACTTACTCCGAGAGGAGAAAAGTTGCCACGACTTACTCCGAGAGGTGAGAATTCGCCACGACATACTCCGAGAGGTGAAACTTCGCCACGACTTACTCCGAGAGGAGAAAAGTTGCCACGACTTACTCCGAGAGATGAAACTTCGCCACGACTTACTCCGAGAGGAGAAAAGTTGCCACGACTTACTCCGACAGGTGGGAAGTCACCACGACTTACTCCGAGAGGAGAAAAGTCGCCACGACTTACTCCGAGAGGTGAAACTTCGCCACGACTTACTCCGAGAGGAGAAAAGTTGCCACGACTTATTCCGAGAGGTGAAACTTCGCCACGACTTACTCCGAGAGGAGAAAAGTTGCCACGACTTACTCCGACAGGTGTGAAGTCACCACGACTTACTCCGAGAGGAGAAAAGTTGCCACGGCTTACTCCGAGAGGTGAAACTTCGCCACGACTTACTCCGAGAGGAGAAAAGTTGCCACGACTTACTCCGACAGGTGTGAAGTCACCACGACTTACTCCGAGAGGAGAAAAGTTGCCACGGCTTACTCCGAGAGATGAAACTTCGCCACGACTTACTCCGAGAGGTGAAACTTCGCCACGACTTACTCCGAGAGGAGAAAAGTTGCCACGACTTACTCCGAGAGGTGAAACTTCGCCACGACTTACTCCGAGAGGTGAAACATCGCCACGACTTACTCCGAGAGGTGAGACTTCGCCACGACATACTCCGAGAGGTGAGAATTCGCCACGACATACTCCGAGAGGTGAAACATCGCCACGACTTACTCCGAGAGGTGAGACTTCGCCACGACATACTCCGAGAGGTGAGAATTCGCCACGACTTACTCCGAGACGAAAAAAGTTGCCACGACTTACTCCAAGAGGTGAAAAGTTGCCACGACTTACTCCGAGAGGAGAAAAGTTGCCACGACTTACTCCGAGAGGTGAAACTTCGCCACGACTTACTCCGAGAGGAGAAAAGTTGCCACGACTTATTCCGAGAGGTGAAACTTCGCCACGACTTACTCCGAGAGGAGAAAAGTTGCCACGACTTACTCCGACAGGTGGGAAGTCACCACGACTTACTCCGAGAGGAGAAAAGTTGCCACGACTTACTCCGAGAGGAGAAAAGTTGCCACGACTTACTCCGAGAGGAGAAAAGTTGCCACGACTTACTCCGAGAGGTGAAACTTCGCCACGACTTACTCCGAGAGGAGAAAAGTTGCCACGACTTATTCCGAGAGGTGAAACTTCGCCACGACTTACTCCGAGAGGAGAAAAGTTGCCACGGCTTACTCCGAGAGGCGAGAATTCGCCACGACTTACTCAGAGAGGTGAAACTTCGCCACGACTTACTCCGAGAGGAGAAAAGTTGCCACGACTTACTCCGACAGGTGGGAAGTCACCACGACTTACTCCGAGAGGAGAAAAGTTGCCACGGCTTACTCCGAGAGGCGAGAATTCGCCACGACTTACTCCGAGAGGAGAAAAGTTGCCACGACTTATTCCGAGAGGTGAAACTTCGCCACGACTTACTCCGAGAGGAGAAAAGTTGCCACGACTTACTCCGAGAGGAGAAAAGTTGCCACGACTTACTCCGAGAGGAGAAAAGTTGCCACGACTTACTCCGAGAGGTGAAACTTCGCCACGACTTACTCCGAGAGGAGAAAAGTTGCCACGACTTATTCCGAGAGGTGAAACTTCGCCACGACTTACTCCGAGAGGCGAGAATTCGCCACGACTTACTCAGAGAGGTGAGACTTCGCCACAAGTTACTCCGAGAGGAGCAAAGTTGCCACGACTTACTCCGAGAGGAGAAAAGTTGCCACGGCTTACTCCGAGAGGCGAGAATTCGCCACGACTTACTCCGAGAGGTGAAACTTCGCCACGACTTACTCCGAGAGGGGAAAAGTTGCCACGGCTTAATCCGAGAGGTGAGAATTCGCCACGACATACTCCGAGAGGTGAAACTTCGCCACGACTTACTCCGAGAGGTGAAACTTCGCCACGACTTACTCCGAGAGGAGAAAAGTTGCCACGACTTACTCCGAGAGGTGAGAATTCGCCACGACATACTCCGAGAGGTGAAACTTCGCCACGACTTACTCCGAGAGGTGAAACTTCGCCACGACTTACTCCGAGAGGAGAAAAGTTGCCACGACTTACTCCGAGAGGTGAGAATTCGCCACGACATACTCCGAGAGGTGAAACTTCGCCACGACTTACTCCGAGAGGTGAAACTTCGCCACGACTTACTCCGGGAGGAGAAAAGTTGCCACGACTTACTCCGAGAGGTGAAACTTCGCCACGACTTACTCCGAGAGGTGAAACTTCGCCACGACTTACTCCGAGAGGAGAAAAGTTGCCACGACTTACTCCGAGAGGTGAAACTTCGCCACGACTTACTCCGAGAGGTGAAACATCGCCACGACTTACTCCGAGAGGAGAAAAGTTGCCACGACTTACTCCGAGAGGCGAGAATTCGCCACGACTTACTCAGAGAGGTGAGACTTCGCCACAACATACTCTGAGAGGAGCAAAGTTGCCACGACTTACTCCGAGAGGTGAGAATTCGCCACGACATACTCCGAGAGGTGAAACTTCGCCACGACTTACTCCGAGAGGTGAAACTTCGCCACGACTTACTCCGAGAGGAGAAAAGTTGCCACGGCTTACTCCGAGAGGCGAGAATTCGCCACGACATACTCCGAGAGGTGAGAATTCGCCACGACATACTCCGAGAGGTGAGACTTCGCCACGACTTACTCCGAGAGGTGAAACTTCGCCACGACTTACTCCGAGAGGAGAAAAGTTGCCACGGCTTACTCCGAGAGGCGAGAATTCGCCACGACTTACTCAGAGAGGTGAGACTTCGCCACAAGTTACTCCGAGAGGAGCAAAGTTGCCACGACTTACTCCGAGAGGAGAAAAGTTGCCACGGCTTACTCCGAGAGGCGAGAATTCGCCACGACATACTCCGAGAGGTGAGAATTCGCCACGACATACTCCGAGAGGTGAAACTTCGCCACGACTTACTCCGAGAGGTGAAACTTCGCCACGACTTACTCCGAGAGGAGAAAAGTTGTCACGACTTACTCCGAGGGGTGAGACTTCGCCACGACTTACTCCGAGAGGTGAAACTTCGCCACGACTTACTCCGAGAGGAGAAAAGTTGCCACGGCTTACTCCGAGAGGCGAGAATTCGCCACGACTTACTCAGAGAGGTGAGACTTCGCCACAAGTTACTCCGAGAGGAGCAAAGTTGCCACGACTTACTCCGAGAGGAGAAAAGTTGCCACGGCTTACTCCGAGAGGCGAGAATTCGCCACGACATACTCCGAGAGGTGAGAATTCGCCACGACATACTCCGAGAGGTGAGACTTCGCCACGACTTACTCCGAGAGGTGAAACTTCGCCACGACTTACTCCGAGAGGGGAAAAGTTGCCACGGCTTAATCCGAGAAGTGAGAATTCGCCACGACATACTCCGAGAGGTGAAACTTCGCCACGACTTACTCCGAGAGGTGAAACTTCGCCACGACTTACTCCGAGAGGAGAAAAGTTGCCACGACTTACTCCGAGAGGTGAGAATTCGTCACGACATACTCCGAGAGGTGAAACTTCGCCACGACTTACTCCGAGAGGTGAAACTTCGCCACGACGTACTCCGAGAGGAGAAAAGTTGCCACGACTTAGTCCGAGAGGTGAGAATTCGCCACGACATACTCCGAGAGGTGAAACTTCGCCACGACTTACTCCGAGAGGTGAAACTTCGCCACGACTTACTCCGGGAGGAGAAAAGTTGCCACGACTTACTCCGAGAGGTGAAACTTCGCCACGACTTACTCCGAGAGGTGAAACTTCGCCACGACTTACTCCGAGAGGAGAAAAGTTGCCACGACTTACTCCGAGAGGTGAAACATCGCCACGACTTACTCCGAGAGGTGAAACATCGCCACGACTTACTCCGAGAGGTGAGACTTCGCCACGACATACTCCGAGAGGTGAGAATTCGCCACGACATACTCCGAGAGGTGAAACATCGCCACGACTTACTCCGAGAGGTGAGACTTCGCCACGACATACTCCGAGAGGTGAGAATTCGCCACGACTTACTCCGAGACGAAAAAAGTTGCCACGACTTACTCCAAGAGGTGAGAATTCGCCACGACATACTCCGAGAGGTGAGAATTCGCCACGACTTACTCCGAGAGGGGAAAAGTTGCCACGGCTTAATCCGAGAGGTGAGAATTCGCCACGAAATACTCCGAGAGGTGAAACTTCGCCACGACTTACTCCGAGAGGTGAAACTTCGCCACGACTTACTCCGAGAGGTGAGAATTCGCCACGACTTACTCCGAGAGGGGAAAAGTTGCCACGGCTTAATCCGAGAGGTGAGAATTCGCCACGACATACTCCGAGAGGTGAGAATTCGCCACGACTTACTCCGAGAGGGGAAAAGTTGCCACGGCTTAATCCGAGAGGTGAGACTTCGCCACGACATACTCCGAGAGGTGAAACTTCGCCACGACTTACTCCGAGAGGTGAAACTTCGCCACGACTTACTCCGAGAGGAGAAAAGTTGCCACGACTTACTCCGAGAGGAGAAAAGTTGCCACGACTTACTCCGAGAGGAGAAAAGTTGCCACGACTTACTCCGAGAGGTGAAACTTCGCCACGACTTACTCCGAGAGGAGAAAAGTTGCCACGACTTACTCCGAGAGGCGAGAATTCGCCACGACATAGTCCGAGAGGTGAGAATTCGCCACGACATACTCCGAGAGGTGAGACTTCGCCACGACTTACTCCGAGAGGAGAAAAGTTGCCACGGCTTACTCCGAGAGGCGAGAATTCGCCACGACATACTCCGAGAGGTGAGAATTCGCCACGACTTACTCCGAGAGGGGGAAAGTTGCCACGGCTTAATCCGAGAGGTGAGACTTCGCCACGACATACTCCGAGAGGTGAAACTTCGCCACGACTTACTCCGAGAGGTGAAACTTCGCCACGACTTACTCCGAGAGGAGAAAAGTTGCCACGACTTACTCCGAGAGGAGAAAAGTTGCCACGACTTACTCCGAGAGGTGAAACTTCGCGACGACTTACTCCGGGAGGAGAAAAGTTGCCACGACTTACTCCGAGAGGCGAGAATTCGCCACGACTTACTCAGAGAGGTGAGACTTCGCCACAACTTACTCCGAGAGGAGCAAAGTTGCCACGACTTACTCCGAGAGGTGAGAATTCGCCACGACATACTCCGAGAGGTGAAACTTCGCCACGACTTACTCCGAGAGGTGAAACTTCGCCACGACTTACTCCGAGAGGAGAAAAGTTGCCACGGCTTACTCCGAGAGGCGAGAATTCGCCACGACATACTCCGAGAGGTGAGAATTCGCCACGACATACTCCGAGAGGTGAGACTTCGCCACGACTTACTCCGAGAGGTGAAACTTCGCCACGACTTACTCCGAGAGGAGAAAAGTTGCCACGGCTTACTCCGAGAGGCGAGAATTCGCCACGACTTACTCAGAGAGGTGAGACTTCGCCACAAGTTACTCCGAGAGGAGCAAAGTTGCCACGACTTACTCCGAGAGGAGAAAAGTTGCCACGGCTTACTCCGAGAGGCGAGAATTCGCCACGACATACTCCGAGAGGTGAGAATTCGCCACGACATACTCCGAGAGGTGAGACTTCGCCACGACTTACTCCGAGAGGTGAAACTTCGCCACGACTTACTCCGAGAGGGGAAAAGTTGCCACGGCTTAATCCGAGAGGTGAGAATTCGCCACGACATACTCCGAGAGGTGAAACTTCGCCACGACTTACTCCGAGAGGTGAAACTTCGCCACGACTTACTCCGAGAGGAGAAAAGTTGCCACGACTTACTCTGAGAGGTGAGAATTCGCCACGACATACTCCGAGAGGTGAAACTTCGCCACGACTTACTCCGAGAGGTGAAACTTCGCCACGACTTACTCCGAGAGGAGAAAAGTTGCCACGACTTACTCCGAGAGGTGAGAATTCGCCACGACATACTCCGAGAGGTGAAACTTCGCCACGACTTACTCCGAGAGGGGAAAAGTTGCCACGGCTTAATCCGAGAGGTGAGAATTCGCCACGACATACTCCGAGAGGTGAGACTTCGCCACGACTTACTCCGAGAGGTGAAACTTCGCCACGACTTACTCCGAGAGGAGAAAAGTTGCCACGACTTACTCCGAGAGGAGAAAAGTTGCCACGACTTACTCCGAGAGGTGAGAATTCGCCACGACATACTCCGAGAGGTGAAACTTCGCCACGACTTACTCCGAGAGGTGAAACTTCGCCACGACTTACTCCGAGAGGAGAAAAGTTGCCACGACTTACTCCGAGAGGTGAGAATTCGCCACGACATACTCCGAGAGGTGAAACTTCGCCACGACTTACTCCGAGAGGTGAAACTTCGCCACGACTTACTCCGGGAGGAGAAAAGTTGCCACGACTTACTCCGAGAGGTGAAACTTCGCCACGACTTACTCCGAGAGGTGAAACTTCGCCACGACTTACTCCGAGAGGAGAAAAGTTGCCACGACTTACTCCGAGAGGTGAAACTTCGCCACGACTTACTCCGAGAGGTGAAACATCGCCACGACTTACTCCGAGAGGAGAAAAGTTGCCACGACTTACTCCGAGAGGCGAGAATTCGCCACGACATACTCCGAGAGGAGAAAAGTTGCCACGACTTACTCCGAGAGGAGAAAAGTTGCCACGACTTACTCCGAGAGGTGAGAATTCGCCACGACATACTCCGAGAGGTGAAACTTCGCCACGACTTACTCCGAGAGGTGAAACTTCGCCACGACTTACTCCGAGAGGAGAAAAGTTGCCACGACTTACTCCGAGAGGTGAGAATTCGCCACGACATACTCCGAGAGGTGAAACTTCGCCACGACTTACTCCGAGAGGTGAAACATCGCCACGACTTACTCCGAGAGGTGAGACTTCGCCACGACATACTCCGAGAGGTGAGAATTCGCCACGACATACTCCGAGAGGTGAAACATCGCCACGACTTACTCCGAGAGGTGAGACTTCGCCACGACATACTCCGAGAGGTGAGAATTCGCCACGACTTACTCCGAGACGAAAAAAGTTGCCACGACTTACTCCAAGAGGTGAGAATTCGCCACGACATACTCCGAGAGGTGAGAATTCGCCACGACTTACTCCGAGAGGGGAAAAGTTGCCACGGCTTAATCCGAGAGGTGAGAATTCGCCACGAAATACTCCGAGAGGTGAAACTTCGCCACGACTTACTCCGAGAGGTGAAACTTCGCCACGACTTACTCCGAGAGGTGAGAATTCGCCACGACTTACTCCGAGAGGGGAAAAGTTGCCACGGCTTAATCCGAGAGGTGAGAATTCGCCACGACATACTCCGAGAGGTGAGAATTCGCCACGACTTACTCCGAGAGGGGAAAAGTTGCCACGGCTTAATCCGAGAGGTGAGACTTCGCCACGACATACTCCGAGAGGTGAAACTTCGCCACGACTTACTCCGAGAGGTGAAACTTCGCCACGACTTACTCCGAGAGGAGAAAAGTTGCCACGACTTACTCCGAGAGGAGAAAAGTTGCCACGACTTACTCCGAGAGGAGAAAAGTTGCCACGACTTACTCCGAGAGGTGAAACTTCGCCACGACTTACTCCGAGAGGAGAAAAGTTGCCACGACTTACTCCGAGAGGCGAGAATTCGCCACGACATAGTCCGAGAGGTGAGAATTCGCCACGACATACTCCGAGAGGTGAGACTTCGCCACGACTTACTCCGAGAGGAGAAAAGTTGCCACGGCTTACTCCGAGAGGCGAGAATTCGCCACGACATACTCCGAGAGGTGAGAATTCGCCACGACTTACTCCGAGAGGGGGAAAGTTGCCACGGCTTAATCCGAGAGGTGAGACTTCGCCACGACATACTCCGAGAGGTGAAACTTCGCCACGACTTACTCCGAGAGGTGAAACTTCGCCACGACTTACTCCGAGAGGAGAAAAGTTGCCACGACTTACTCCGAGAGGAGAAAAGTTGCCACGACTTACTCCGAGAGGTGAAACTTCGCGACGACTTACTCCGGGAGGAGAAAAGTTGCCACGACTTACTCCGAGAGGCGAGAATTCGCCACGACTTACTCAGAGAGGTGAGACTTCGCCACAACTTACTCCGAGAGGAGCAAAGTTGCCACGACTTACTCCGAGAGGTGAGAATTCGCCACGACATACTCCGAGAGGTGAAACTTCGCCACGACTTACTCCGAGAGGTGAAACTTCGCCACGACTTACTCCGAGAGGAGAAAAGTTGCCACGGCTTACTCCGAGAGGCGAGAATTCGCCACGACATACTCCGAGAGGTGAGAATTCGCCACGACATACTCCGAGAGGTGAGACTTCGCCACGACTTACTCCGAGAGGTGAAACTTCGCCACGACTTACTCCGAGAGGAGAAAAGTTGCCACGGCTTACTCCGAGAGGCGAGAATTCGCCACGACTTACTCAGAGAGGTGAGACTTCGCCACAAGTTACTCCGAGAGGAGCAAAGTTGCCACGACTTACTCCGAGAGGAGAAAAGTTGCCACGGCTTACTCCGAGAGGCGAGAATTCGCCACGACATACTCCGAGAGGTGAGAATTCGCCACGACATACTCCGAGAGGTGAGACTTCGCCACGACTTACTCCGAGAGGTGAAACTTCGCCACGACTTACTCCGAGAGGGGAAAAGTTGCCACGGCTTAATCCGAGAGGTGAGAATTCGCCACGACATACTCCGAGAGGTGAAACTTCGCCACGACTTACTCCGAGAGGTGAAACTTCGCCACGACTTACTCCGAGAGGAGAAAAGTTGCCACGACTTACTCTGAGAGGTGAGAATTCGCCACGACATACTCCGAGAGGTGAAACTTCGCCACGACTTACTCCGAGAGGTGAAACTTCGCCACGACTTACTCCGAGAGGAGAAAAGTTGCCACGACTTACTCCGAGAGGTGAGAATTCGCCACGACATACTCCGAGAGGTGAAACTTCGCCACGACTTACTCCGAGAGGGGAAAAGTTGCCACGGCTTAATCCGAGAGGTGAGAATTCGCCACGACATACTCCGAGAGGTGAGACTTCGCCACGACTTACTCCGAGAGGTGAAACTTCGCCACGACTTACTCCGAGAGGAGAAAAGTTGCCACGACTTACTCCGAGAGGAGAAAAGTTGCCACGACTTACTCCGAGAGGTGAGAATTCGCCACGACATACTCCGAGAGGTGAAACTTCGCCACGACTTACTCCGAGAGGTGAAACTTCGCCACGACTTACTCGAGAGGAGAAAAGTTGCCACGACTTACTCCGAGAGGTGAGAATTCGCCACGACATACTCCGAGAGGTGAAACTTCGCCACGACTTACTCCGAGAGGTGAAACTTCGCCACGACTTACTCCGGGAGGAGAAAAGTTGCCACGACTTACTCCGAGAGGTGAAACTTCGCCACGACTTACTCCGAGAGGTGAAACTTCGCCACGACTTACTCCGAGAGGAGAAAAGTTGCCACGACTTACTCCGAGAGGTGAAACTTCGCCACGACTTACTC
>CAXIEQ010000058.1:0-20907 GCA_964023945.1 Ectemnius cavifrons
GTGTTCTACTCCAGATTACGATCCTGAGGTCCAGAATACTCGAGGACAGGTTTTCTGATATGACTGCGATTTCCAGACGAACGGAGGCTCGGATTTGAATTCTGCTTGCAGCATTCGATTCCTCTCGTCATTTTGCGTCGGAAATACGTGTGTTCTACTCCAGATTATGATTTTTGGAGCCAAAATAGTCTAAGATAGGTTTTTGGATATGACTGCGATTTCCAGACGAACGGAGGCTCGGATTTGAATTCTGCTTGCGGCATTCGATTCCTCTCGTCATTTTCCGTCGGAAATACGTGTGTTCTACTCCAGATTATGATTTTGGGAGACAAAATATTCTAAGATACGTTTTTGAATATGACTGCGATTTCCAGACGAACGAAGGCTCGGATTTGAATTCTGCTTGCGGCATTCGATTCCTCTCGTCATTTTGCGTCGGAAATACTCGTGTTCTACTCCAGATTACGATACTGAGGTCCAGAATACTCGAGGACAGGTTTTCTGATATGACTGCTATTTCCAGACGAACGGAGGCTCGGATTTGAATTCTGCTTGCGGCATTCGATTCCTCTCTTCATTTTGCGTCGGAAATACGTGTGTTCTACTCCAGATTATGATTTTGGGAGCCAAAATAGTCTAAGATAGGTTTTCTGATATGACTGCGATTTCCAGACGAACGAAGGCTCGGATTTGAATTCTGCTTGCAGCATTCGATTCCTCTCGTCATTTTGCGTTGGAAATACGTGTGTTATACTCCAGATTATGATTTTGGGAGCCAAAATTGTCTAAGATACGTTTTTGTATATGACTGCGATTTCCAGACGAACGGAGGCTCGGATTTGAATTTTGCTTGCGGCATTCGATTCCTCTCTTCATTTTGCGTCGGAAATACGTGTGTTCTACTCCAGATTATGATTTTGGGAGCCAAAATATTCTAAGATACGTTTTTGAATATGACTGCGATTTCCAGACGAACTAAGACTCGGATTTGAATTCTGCTTGCGGCATTCGATTCCTCTCGTCATTTTGCGTCGGAAATACGTGTGTTCTACTCCAGATTATGATTTTGGGAGCCAAAATAGTCTAAGATACGTTTTTGAATATGACTGCGATTTCCAGACGAACGAAGGCTCGGATTTGAATTCTGCTTGCGCCATTCGATTCCTCTCGTCATTTTGCGTCGGAAATACATGTGTTCTACTCCAGATTATGATTTTGGGAGCCAAAATATTCTAAGATACGTTTTTGAATATGACTGCGATTTCCAGACGAACGAAGGCTCGGATTTGAATTCTGCTTGCGGCATTCGATTCCTCTCGTCATTTTGCGTCGGAAATACGTGTGTTCTACTCCAGATTATGATTTTGGGAGCCAAAATAGTCTAAGATACGTTTTTGAATATGACTGCGATTTCCAGACGAACGAAGGCTCGGATTTGAATTCTGCTTGCGCCATTCGATTCCTCTCGTCATTTTGCGTCGGAAATACATGTGTTCTACTCCAGATTATGATTTTGGGAGCCAAAATATTCTAAGATACGTTTTTGAATATGACTGCGATTTCCAGACGAACGAAGGCTCGGATTTGAATTCTGCTTGCGCCATTCGATTCCTCTCGTCATTTTGCGTCGGAAATACGTGTGTTCTACTCCAGATTATGATTTTGGGAGTCAAAATAGTCTAAGATAGGTTTTCTGATATGACTGCGATTTCCAGACGAACGAAGGCTCGGATTTGAATTCTGCTTGCGGCATTCGTCTCCTCTCGTCATTTTGCGTCGGAAATACTCGTGCTCTACTCCAGATTACGATCCTGAGGTCCAGAATACTCGAGGACAGGTTTTCTGATATGACTGCGATTTCCAGACGAACGGAGGCTCGGATTTGAATTCTGCTTGCAGCATTCGATTCCTCTCTTCATTTTGCGTCGGAAATACGTGTGTTCTACTCCAGATTATGATTTTGGGAGCCAAAATATTCTAAGATACGTTTTTGAATATGACTGAGATTTCCAGACGAACGAAGGCTCGGATTTGAATTCTGCTTGCGGCATTCGATTCCTCTCGTCATTTTGCGTCGGAAATACTCGTGTTCTACTCCAGATTACGATCCTGAGGTCCAGAATACTCGAGGACAGGTTTTCTGATATGACTGCGATTTCCAGACGAACGGAGGCTCGGATTTGAATTCTGCTTGCAGCATTCGATTCCTCTCTTCATTTTGCGTCGGAAATACGTGTGTTCTACTCCAGATTATGATTTTGGGAGCCAAAATATTCTAAGATACGTTTTTGAATATGACTGCGATTTCCAGACGAACGAAGGCTCGGATTTGAATTCTGCTTGCGGCATTCGATTCCTCTCGTCATTTTGCGTCGGAAATACGTGTGTTCTACTCCAGATTATGATTTTGGGAGCCAAAATATTCTAAGATACGTTTTTGAATATGACTGCGATTTCCAGACGAACGAAGGCTCGGATTTGAATTCTGCTTGCGGCATTCGATTCCTCTCGTCATTTTGCGTCGGAAATACGTGTGTTCTACTCCAGATTATGATTTTGGGAGCCAAAATAGTCTAAGATAGGTTTTCTGATATGACTGCGATTTCCAGACGAACGAAGGCTCGGATTTGAATTCTGCTTGCAGCATTCGATTCCTCTCGTCATTTTGCGTCGGAAATACGTGTGTTATACTCCAGATTATGATTTTGGGAGCCAAAATTGTCTAAGATACGTTTTTGTATATGACTGCGATTTCCAGACGAACGGAGGCTCGGATTTGAATTCTGCTTGCGGCATTCGATTCCTCTCTTCATTTTGCGTCGGAAATACGTGTGTTCTACTCCAGATTATGATTTTGGGAGCCAAAATAGTCTAAGATACGTTTTTGAATATGACTGCGATTTCCAGACGAACGAAGGCTCGGATTTGAATTCTGCTTGCGCCATTCGATTCCTCTCGTCATTTTGCGTCGGAAATACATGTGTTCTACTCCAGATTATGATTTTGGGAGCCAAAATATTCTAAGATACGTTTTTGAATATGACTGCGATTTCCAGACGAACGAAGGCTCGGATTTGAATTCTGCTTGCGGCATTCGATTCCTCTCGTCATTTTGCGTCGGAAATACTCGTGTTCTACTCCAGATTATGATTCTGGGAGCCAAAATAGTCTAAGATAGGTTTTCTGATATGACTGCGATTTCCAGACGAACGAAGGC
This sequence comes from Ectemnius cavifrons, assembly GCA_964023945.1. Classification (NCBI taxonomy): domain Eukaryota; kingdom Metazoa; phylum Arthropoda; class Insecta; order Hymenoptera; family Crabronidae; genus Ectemnius; species Ectemnius cavifrons. Next base: position 3,218 of record CAXIEQ010000058.1, read on the forward strand.
TCGATTTGAATTCTGCTTGCGGCATTCGATTCCTCTCGTCATTTTGCGTCGGAAATACGTGTGTTCTACTCCAGATTACGATTTTTGGAGCCAAAATAGTCTAAGATAGGTTTTCCGATATGACTGCGATTTCCAGACGAGCGGAGGCTCGGATTTGAATTCTGCTTGCGGCAATCGATTCCTCTCGTCATTTTGCGTCGGAAATACGTGTGTTATACTCCAGATTACGATTTTGGGAGCCAAAATACTCGAGGATACGTTTTTGGATATGACTGCGATTTCCAGACGAACGGAGGCTCGGATTTGAATTCTGCTTGCGGCAATCGATTCCTCTCGTCATTTTGCGTCGGAAATACTCGTGCTCTACTCCAGATTACGATCCTGAGGTCCAGAATACTCGAGGACAGGTTTTCTGATATGACTGCGATTTCCAGACGAACGAAGGCTCGGATTTGAATTCTGCTTGCGGCATTCGATTCCTCTCGTCATTTTGCGTCGGAAATACGTGTGTTCTACTCCAGATTACGATTTTTGGAGCCAAAATAGTCTAAGATAGGTTTTCCGATATGACTGCGATTTCCAGACGAGCGGAGGCTCGGATTTGAATTCTGCTTGCGGCAATCGATTCCTCTCGTCATTTTGCGTCGGAAATACGTGTGTTATACTCCAGATTATGATTTTGGGAGCCAAAATATTCTAAGATACGTTTTTGAATATGACTGCGATTTCCAGACGAACGAAGGCTCGGATTTGAATTCTGCTTGCGCCATTCGATTCCTCTCGTCATTTTGCGTCGGAAATACTCGTGCTCTACTCCAGATTACGATCCTGAGGTCCAGAATACTCGAGGACAGGTTTTCTGATATGACTGCGATTTCCAGACGAACGAAGGCTCGGATTTGAATTCTGCTTGCGGCATTCGATTCCTCTCGTCATTTTGCGTCGGAAATACGTGTGTTCTACTCCAGATTATGATTTTGGGAGCCAAAATAGTCTAAGATAGGTTTTCTGATATGACTGCGATTTCCAGACGAACGAAGGCTCGGATTTGAATTCTGCTTGCGGCATTCGTCTCCTCTCGTCATTTTGCGTCGGAAATACGTGTGTTCTACTCCAGATTTTGATTTTGGGAGCCAAAATAGTCTAAGATAGGTTTTTGGATATGACTGCAATTTCCAGACGAACGAAGGCTCGGATTTGAATTCTGCTTGCGGCATTCGATTCCTCTCGTCATTTTGCTTCGGAAATACTCGTGTTCTACTCCAGATTACGATTTTGGGAGCCAAAATAGTCTAAGATACGTTTTTGGATATGACTGCGATTTCCAGACGAACGAAGGCTCGGATTTGAATTCTGCTTGCGCCATTCGATTCCTCTCGTCATTTTGCGTCGGAAATACTCGTGTCCTACTCCAGATTACGATTTTGGGAGCCAAAATACTCGAGGATAGGTTTTTGGATATGACTGCGATTTCCAGACGAACGAAGGCTCGGATTTGAATTCTGCTTGCGGCAATCGATTCCTCTCGTCATTTTGCGTCGGAAATACTCGTGTTCTACTCCAGATTATGATTCTGGGAGCCAAAATAGTCTAAGATAGGTTTTCTGATATGACTGCGATTTCCAGACGAACGAAGGCTCGGATTTGAATTCTGCTTGCGGCATTCGATTCCTCTCGTCATTTTGCGTCGGAAATACGTGTGTTCTTCTCCAGATTACGATTTTGGGAGCCAAAATAGTCTAAGATAGGTTTTCTGATATGACTGCGATTTCCAGACGAGCGGAGGCTCGGATTTGAATTCTGCTTGCGGCAATCGATTCCTCTCGTCATTTTGCGTCGGAAATACGTGTGTTATACTCCAGATTATGATTTTGGGAGCCAAAATATTCTAAGATACGTTTTTGAATGTGACTGCGATTTCCAGACGAACGAAGGCTCGGATTTGAATTCTGCTTGCGCCATTCGATTCCTCTCGTCATTTTGCGTCGGAAATACTCGTGCTCTACTCCAGATTACGATCCTGAGGTCCAGAATACTCGAGGACAGGTTTTCTGATATGACTGCGATTTCCAGATGAACGAAGGCTCGGATTTGAATTCTGCTTGCGGCATTCGATTCCTCTCGTCATTTTGCGTCGGAAATACTCGTGTTCTACTCCAGATTATGATTCTGGGAGCCAAAATAGTCTAAGATAGGTCTTTGGATATGACTACGATTTCCAGACGAACGGAGGCTCGGATTTGAATTCTGATTGCGGCATTCGTCTCCTCTCGTCATTTTGCGTCGGAAATACGTGTGTTCTACTCCAGATTTTGATTTTGGGAGCCAAAATAGTCTAAGATAGGTTTTTGGATATGACTGCAATTTCAGACGAACGGAGGCTCGGATTTGAATTCTGCTTGCGGCATTCGATTCCTCTCGTCATTTTGCGTCGGAAATACGTGTGTTCTACTCCAGATTACGATTTTGGGAGCCAAAATAGACTAAGATAGGTTTTCTGATATGACTGCGATTTCCAGACGAACGAAGGCTCGGATTTGAATTCTGCTTGCGGCATTCGACTCCTCTCGCAATTTTGCGTCGGAAATACGTGTGTTCTACTCCAGATTATGATTTTGGGAGTCAAAATAGTCTAAGATAGGTTTTTGGATATGACTGCGATTTCCAGACGAACGGAGGCTCGGATTTGAATTCTGCTTGCGGCATTCGATTCCTCTCGTCATTTTGCATCGGAAATACGTGTGTTCTCTTCCAGATTATGATTTTGGGAGCCAAAATAGTCTAAGATAGGTTTTTGGATATGACTGCGATTTCCAGACGAACGGAGGCTCGTATTTGAATTCTGCTTGCGGCATTCGACTCCTCTCGTCATTTTGCGTCGGAAATACTCGTGTTCTACTCCAGATTACGATTTTGGTAGCCAAAATACTCGAGGATAGGTTTTTGGATGTGACTGCGATTTCCGGACGAACGGAGGCTCGGATTTGAATTCTGCTTGCGGCATTCGACTCCTCTCGCCATTTTGCGTCGGAAATACGTGTGTTCTACTCCAGATTATGATTTTGGGAGCCAAAATAGTCTAAGATAGGTTTTCTGATATGACTGCGATTTCCAGGCGAACGGAGGCTCGGATTTGAATTCTGCTTGCGGCATTCGATTCCTCTTGTCATTTTGCGTCGGAAATACGTGTGTTCTACTCCAGATTATGATTTTGGGGCCAAAATAGTCTAAGATAGGTATTCTGATATGACTGCGATTTCCAGACGAACGAAGGCTCGGATTTGAATTCTGCTTGCGGCATTCGATTCCTCTCGTCATTTTGCGTCGGAAAAACGTGTGTTCTACTCCAGATTACGATCCTGAGGTCCAGAATACTCGAGGACAGGTTTTCTGATATGACTGCGATTTCCAGGCGAACGGAGGCTCGGATTTGAATTCTGCTTGCGGCATTCGATTCCTCTTGTCATTTTGCGTCGGAAATACGTGTGTTCTACACCAGATTATGATTTTGGGGCCAAAATAGTCTAAGATAGGTCTTTGGATATGACTACGATTTCCAGACGAACGGAGGCTCGGATTTGAATTCTGATTGCGGCATTCGATTCCTCTCGTCATTTTGCGTCGGAAATACGTGTGTTCTACTCCAGATTACGATCCTGAGGTCCAGAATACTCGAGGACAGGTTTTCTGATATGACTGCGATTTCCAGGCGAACGGAGGCTCGGATTTGAATTCTGCTTGCGGTATTCGATTCCTCTTGTCATTTTGCGTCGGAAATACGTGTGTTCTACTCCAGATTATGATTTTGGGGCCAAAATAGTCTAAGATAGGTTTTCTGATATGACTGCGATTTCCAGACGAACGAAGGCTCGGATTTGAATTCTGCTTGCGGCATTCGACTCCTCTCGCCATTTTGCGTCGGAAATACGTGTGTTCTACTCCAGATTATGATTTTGGGAGTCAAAATAGTCTAAGATAGGTTTTTGGATATGACTGCGATTTCCAGACGAGCGGAGGCTCGGATTTGAATTCTGCTTGCGGCAATCGATTCCTCTCGTCATTTTGCGTCGGAAATACGTGTGTCATACTCCAGATTATGATTTTGGGAGCCAAAATATTCTAAGATACGTTTTTGAATATGACTGCGATTTCCAGACGAACGAAGGCTCGGATTTGAATTCTGCTTGCGCCATTCGATTCCTCTCGTCATTTTGCGTCGGAAATACTCGTGCTCTACTCCAGATTACGATCCTGAGGTCCAGAATACTCGAGGACAGGTTTTCTGATATGACTGCGATTTCCAGACGAACGAAGGCTCGGATTTGAATTCTGCTTGCGGCATTCGATTCCTCTCGTCATTTTGCGTCGGAAATACGTGTGTTCTACTCCAGATTATGATTTTGGGAGCCAAAATAGTCTAAGATAGGTTTTCTGATATGACTGCGATTTCCAGACGAACGAAGGCTCGGATTTGAATTCTGCTTGCGGCATTCGTCTCCTCTCGTCATTTTGCGTCGGAAATACGTGTGTTCTACTCCAGATTTTGATTTTGGGAGCCAAAATAGTCTAAGATAGGTTTTTGGATATGACTGCAATTTCCAGACGAACGAAGGCTCGGATTTGAATTCTGCTTGCGGCATTCGATTCCTCTCGTCATTTTGCTTCGGAAATACTCGTGTTCTACTCCAGATTACGATTTTGGGAGCCAAAATAGTCTAAGATACGTTTTTGGATATGACTGCGATTTCCAGACGAACGAAGGCTCGGATTTGAATTCTGCTTGCGCCATTCGATTCCTCTCGTCATTTTGCGTCGGAAATACTCGTGTCCTACTCCAGATTACGATTTTGGGAGCCAAAATACTCGAGGATAGGTTTTTGGATATGACTGCGATTTCCAGACGAACGAAGGCTCGGATTTGAATTCTGCTTGCGGCAATCGATTCCTCTCGTCATTTTGCGTCGGAAATACTCGTGTTCTACTCCAGATTATGATTCTGGGAGCCAAAATAGTCTAAGATAGGTTTTCTGATATGACTGCGATTTCCAGACGAACGAAGGCTCGGATTTGAATTCTGCTTGCGGCATTCGACTCCTTTCGCCATTTTGCGTCGGAAATACGTGTGTTCTACTCCAGATTATGATTCTGGGAGCCAAAATAGTCTAAGATAGGTTTTCTGATATGACTGCGATTTCCAGACGAACGAAGGCTCGGATTTGAATTCTGCTTGCGGCAATCGATTCCTCTCGTCATTTTGCGTCGGAAATACGTGTGTTCTACTCCAGATTACGATTTTGGGAGCCAAAATAGTCTAAGATAGGTTTTCTGATATGACTGCGATTTCCAGACGAGCGGAGGCTCGGATTTGAATTCTGCTTGCGGCAATCGATTCCTCTCGTCATTTTGCGTCGGAAATACGTGTGTTATACTCCAGATTATGATTTTGGGAGCCAAAATATTCTAAGATACGTTTTTGAATATGACTGCGATTTCCAGACGAACGAAGGCTCGGATTTGAATTCTGCTTGCGGCATTCGATTCCTCTCGTCATTTTGCGTCGGAAATACGTGTGTTCTACTCCAGATTATGATTTTGGGAGCCAAAATAGTCTAAGATAGGTCTTTGGATATGACTACGATTTCCAGACGAACGGAGGCTCGGATTTGAATTCTGATTGCGGCATTCGTCGCCTCTCGTCATTTTGCGTCGGAAATACGTGTGTTCTACTCCAGATTTTGATTTTGGGAGCCAAAATAGTCTAAGATAGGTTTTTGGATATGACTGCAATTTCCAGACGAACGGAGGCTCGGATTTGAATTCTGCTTGCGGCATTCGATTCCTCTCGTCATTTTGCGTCGGAAATACGTGTGTTCTACTCCAGATTACGATTTTGGGAGCCAAAATAGACTAAGATAGGTTTTCTGATATGACTGCGATTTCCAGACGAACGAAGGCTCGGATTTGAATTCTGCTTGCGGCATTCGACTCCTCTCGCAATTTTGCGTCGGAAATACGTGTGTTCTACTCCAGATTATGATTTTGGGAGTCAAAATAGTCTAAGATAGGTTTTTGGATATGACTGCGATTTCCAGACGAACGGAGGCTCGGATTTGAATTCTGCTTGCGGCATTCGATTCCTCTCGTCATTTTGCATCGGAAATACGTGTGTTCTCTTCCAGATTATGATTTTGGGAGCCAAAATAGTCTAAGATAGGTTTTTGGATATGACTGCGATTTCCAGACGAACGGAGGCTCGTATTTGAATTCTGCTTGCGGCATTCGACTCCTCTCGTCATTTTGCGTCGGAAATACTCGTGTTCTACTCCAGATTACGATTTTGGTAGCCAAAATACTCGAGGATAGGTTTTTGGATGTGACTGCGATTTCCGGACGAACGGAGGCTCGGATTTGAATTCTGCTTGCGGCATTCGACTCCTCTCGCCATTTTGCGTCGGAAATACGTGTGTTCTACTCCAGATTATGATTTTGGGAGCCAAAATAGTCTAAGATAGGTTTTCTGATATGACTGCGATTTCCAGGCGAACGGAGGCTCGGATTTGAATTCTGCTTGCGGCATTCGATTCCTCTTGTCATTTTGCGTCGGAAATACGTGTGTTCTACTCGAGATTATGATTTTGGGGCCAAAATAGTCTAAGATAGGTATTCTGATATGACTGCGATTTCCAGACGAACGAAGGCTCGGATTTGAATTCTGCTTGCGGCATTCGATTCCTCTCGTCATTTTGCGTCGGAAAAACGTGTGTTCTACTCCAGATTACGATCCTGAGGTCCAGAATACTCGAGGACAGGTTTTCTGATATGACTGCGATTTCCAGGCGAACGGAGGCTCGGATTTGAATTCTGCTTGCGGCATTCGATTCCTCTTGTCATTTTGCGTCGGAAATACGTGTGTTCTACACCAGATTATGATTTTGGGGCCAAAATAGTCTAAGATAGGTCTTTGGATATGACTACGATTTTTCCAGACGAACGGAGGCTCGGATTTGAATTCTGATTGCGGCATTCGATTCCTCTCGTCATTTTGCGTCGGAAATACGTGTGTTCTACTCCAGATTACGATCCTGAGGTCCAGAATACTCGAGGACAGGTTTTCTGATATGACTGCGATTTCCAGGCGAACGGAGGCTCGGATTTGAATTCTGCTTGCGGTATTCGATTCCTCTTGTCATTTTGCGTCGGAAATACGTGTGTTCTACTCCAGATTATGATTTTGGGGCCAAAATAGTCTAAGATAGGTTTTCTGATATGACTGCGATTTCCAGACGAACGAAGGCTCGGATTTGAATTCTGCTTGCGGCATTCGACTCCTCTCGCCATTTTGCGTCGGAAATACGTGTGTTCTACTCCAGATTATGATTTTGGGAGTCAAAATAGTCTAAGATAGGTTTTTGGATATGACTGCGATTTCCAGACGAGCGGAGGCTCGGATTTGAATTCTGCTTGCGGCAATCGATTCCTCTCGTCATTTTGCGTCGGAAATACGTGTGTTATACTCCAGATTATGATTTTGGGAGCCAAAATATTCTAAGATACGTTTTTGAATATGACTGCGATTTCCAGACGAACGAAGGCTCGGATTTGAATTCTGCTTGCGCCATTCGATTCCTCTCGTCATTTTGCGTCGGAAATACTCGTGCTCTACTCCAGATTACGATCCTGAGGTCCAGAATACTCGAGGACAGGTTTTCTGATATGACTGCGATTTCCAGACGAACGAAGGCTCGGATTTGAATTCTGCTTGCGGCATTCGATTCCTCTCGTCATTTTGCGTCGGAAATACGTGTGTTCTACTCCAGATTATGATTTTGGGAGCCAAAATAGTCTAAGATAGGTTTTCTGATATGACTGCGATTTCCAGACGAACGAAGGCTCGGATTTGAATTCTGCTTGCGGCATTCGTCTCCTCTCGTCATTTTGCGTCGGAAATACGTGTGTTCTACTCCAGATTTTGATTTTGGGAGCCAAAATAGTCTAAGATAGGTTTTTGGATATGACTGCAATTTCCAGACGAACGAAGGCTCGGATTTGAATTCTGCTTGCGGCATTCGATTCCTCTCGTCATTTTGCTTCGGAAATACTCGTGTTCTACTCCAGATTACGATTTTGGGAGCCAAAATAGTCTAAGATACGTTTTTGGATATGACTGCGATTTCCAGACGAACGAAGGCTCGGATTTGAATTCTGCTTGCGCCATTCGATTCCTCTCGTCATTTTGCGTCGGAAATACTCGTGTCCTACTCCAGATTACGATTTTGGGAGCCAAAATACTCGAGGATAGGTTTTTGGATATGACTGCGATTTCCAGACGAACGAAGGCTCGGATTTGAATTCTGCTTGCGGCAATCGATTCCTCTCGTCATTTTGCGTCGGAAATACTCGTGTTCTACTCCAGATTATGATTCTGGGAGCCAAAATAGTCTAAGATAGGTTTTCTGATATGACTGCGATTTCCAGACGAACGAAGGCTCAGATTTGAATTCTGCTTGCGGCATTCGATTCCTCTCGTCATTTTGCGTCGGAAATACGTGTGTTCTTCTCCAGATTACGATTTTGGGAGCCAAAATAGTCTAAGATAGGTTTTCTGATATGACTGCGATTTCCAGACGAGCGGAGGCTCGGATTTGAATTCTGCTTGCGGCAATCGATTCCTCTCGTCATTTTGCGTCGGAAATACGTGTGTTATACTCCAGATTATGATTTTGGGAGCCAAAATATTCTAAGATACGTTTTTGAATGTGACTGCGATTTCCAGACGAACGAAGGCTCGGATTTGAATTCTGCTTGCGCCATTCGATTCCTCTCGTCATTTTGCGTCGGAAATACTCGTGCTCTACTCCAGATTACGATCCTGAGGTCCAGAATACTCGAGGACAGGTTTTCTGATATGACTGCGATTTCCAGATGAACGAAGGCTCGGATTTGAATTCTGCTTGCGGCATTCGATTCCTCTCGTCATTTTGCGTCGGAAATACTCGTGTTCTACTCCAGATTATGATTCTGGGAGCCAAAATAGTCTAAGATAGGTTTTCTGATATGACTGCGATTTCCAGACGAACGAAAGCTCGGATTTGAATTCTGCTTGCGGCATTCGTCTCCTCTCGTCATTTTGCTTCGGAAATACTCGTGTTCTACTCCAGATTACGATTTTGGGAGCCAAAATAGTCTAAGATACGTTTTTGGATATGACTGCGATTTCCAGACGAACGAAGGCTCGGATTTGAATTCTGCTTGCGCCATTCGATTCCTCTCGTCATTTTGCGTCGGAAATACTCGTGTCCTACTCCAGATTACGATTTTGGGAGCCAAAATACTCGAGGATAGATTTTTGGATATGACTGCGATTTCCAGACGAACGAAGGCTCGGATTTGAATTCTGCTTGCGGCAATCGATTCCTCTCGTCATTTTGCGTCGGAAATACTCGTGTTCTACTCCAGATTATGATTCTGGGAGCCAAAATAGTCTAAGATAGGTTTTCTGATATGACTGCGATTTCCAGACGAACGAAGGCTCGGATTTGAATTCTGCTTGCGGCAATCGATTCCTCTCGTCATTTTGCGTCGGAAATACGTGTGTTCTACTCCAGATTACGATTTTGGGAGCCAAAATAGTCTAAGATAGGTTTTCTGATATGACTGCGATTTCCAGACGAGCGGAGGCTCGGATTTGAATTCTGCTTGCGGCAATCGATTCCTCTCGTCATTTTGCGTCGGAAATACGTGTGTTATACTCCAGATTATGATTTTGGGAGCCAAAATATTCTAAGATACGTTTTTGAATATGACTGCGATTTCCAGACGAACGAAGGCTCGGATTTGAATTCTGCTTGCGGCATTCGATTCCTCTCGTCATTTTGCGTCGGAAATACGTGTGTTCTACTCCAGATTATGATTTTGGGAGCCAAAATAGTCTAAGATAGGTCTTTGGATATGACTACGATTTCCAGACGAACGGAGGCTCGGATTTGAATTCTGATTGCGGCATTCGTCTCCTCTCGTCATTTTGCGTCGGAAATACGTGTGTTCTACTCCAGATTTTGATTTTGGGAGCCAAAATAGTCTAAGATAGGTTTTTGGATATGACTGCAATTTCCAGACGAACGGAGGCTCGGATTTGAATTCTGCTTGCGGCATTCGATTCCTCTCGTCATTTTGCGTCGGAAATACGTGTGTTCTACTCCAGATTACGATTTTGGGAGCCAAAATAGACTAAGATAGGTTTTCTGATATGACTGCGATTTCCAGACGAACGAAGGCTCGGATTTGAATTCTGCTTGCGGCATTCGACTCCTCTCGCAATTTTGCGTCGGAAATACGTGTGTTCTACTCCAGATTATGATTTTGGGAGTCAAAATAGTCTAAGATAGGTTTTTGGATATGACTGCGATTTCCAGACGAACGGAGGCTCGGATTTGAATTCTGCTTGCGGCATTCGATTCCTCTCGTCATTTTGCATCGGAAATACGTGTGTTCTCTTCCAGATTATGATTTTGGGAGCCAAAATAGTCTAAGATAGGTTTTTGGATATGACTGCGATTTCCAGACGAACGGAGGCTCGTATTTGAATTCTGCTTGCGGCATTCGACTCCTCTCGTCATTTTGCGTCGGAAATACTCGTGTTCTACTCCAGATTACGATTTTGGTAGCCAAAATACTCGAGGATAGGTTTTTGGATGTGACTGCGATTTCCGGACGAACGGAGGCTCGGATTTGAATTCTGCTTGCGGCATTCGACTCCTCTCGCCATTTTGCGTCGGAAATACGTGTGTTCTACTCCAGATTATGATTTTGGGAGCCAAAATAGTCTAAGATAGGTTTTCTGATATGACTGCGATTTCCAGACGAACGAAGGCTCGGATTTGAATTCTGCTTGCGGCATTCGACTCCTCTCGTCATTTTGCGCCGGAAATACGTGTGTTCTCTTCCAGATTATGATTTTGGGAGCCAAAATAGTCTAAGATACGTTTTTGAATATGACTGCGATTTCCAGACGAACGAAGGCTCGGATTTGAATTCTGCTTGCGGCATTCGATTCCTCTCGTCATTTTGCGACGGAAATACGTGTGTTCTACTCCAGATTATGATTTTGGGAGCCAAAATATTCTAAGATACGTTTTTGAATATGACTGCGATTTCCAGACGAACGAAGGCTCGGATTTGAATTCTGCTTGCGCCATTCGATTCCTCTCGTCATTTTGCGTCGGAAATACTCGTGTTCTACTCCAGATTATGATTCTGGGAGCCAAAATAGTCTAAGATAGGTTTTCTGATATGACTGCGATTTCCAGACGAACGAAGGCTCGGATTTGAATTCTGCTTGCGGCAATCGATTCCTCTCGTCATTTTGCGTCGGAAATACTCGTGTTCTACTCCAGATTATGATTCTGGTAGCCAAAATACTCGAGGATAGGTTTTTGGATGTGACTGCGATTTCCGGACGAACGGAGGCTCGGATTTGAATTCTGCTTGCGGCATTCGACTCCTCTCGCCATTTTGCGTCGGAAATACGTGTGTTCTACTCCAGATTATGATTTTGGGAGCCAAAATAGTCTAAGATAGGTTTTCTGATATGACTGCGATTTCCAGACGAACGAAGGCTCGGATTTGAATTCTGCTTGCGGCATTCGACTCCTCTCGTCATTTTGCGCCGGAAATACGTGTGTTCTCTTCCAGATTATGATTTTGGGAGCCAAAATAGTCTAAGATAGGTCTTTGGATATGACTACGATTTCCAGACGAACGGAGGCTCGGATTTGAATTCTGATTGCGGCATTCGATTCCTCTCATCATTTTGCGTCGGAAATACGTGTGTTCTACTCCAGATTACGATCCTGAGGTCCAGAATACTCGAGGACAGGTTTTTTGATATGACTGCGATTTCCAGGCGAACGGAGGCTCGGATTTGAATTCTGCTTGCGGTATTCGATTCCTCTTGTCATTTTGCGTCGGAAATACGTGTGTTCTACTCCAGATTATGATTTTGGGAGTCAAAATAGTCTAAGATAGGTTTTTGGATATGACTGGGATTTCCAGACGAACGGAGGCTCGGATTTGAATTCTGCTTGCGGCATTCGATTCCTCTCGTCATTTTGCATCGGAAATACGTGTGTTCTCTTGCAGATTATGATTTTGGGAGCCAAAATAGTCTAAGATAGGTTTTTGGATATGACTGCGATTTCCAGACGAACGGAGGCTCGTATTTGAATTCTGCTTGCGGCATTCGACTCCTCTCGTCATTTTGCGTCGGAAATACTCGTGTTCTACTCCAGATTACGATTTTGGTAGCCAAAATACTCGAGGATAGGTTTTTGGATGTGACTGCGATTTCCGGACGAACGGAGGCTCGGATTTGAATTCTGCTTGCGGCATTCGACTCCTCTCGCCATTTTGCGTCGGAAATACGTGTGTTCTACTCCAGATTATGATTTTGGGAGCCAAAATAGTCTAAGATAGGTTTTCTGATATGACTGCGATTTCCAGACGAACGAAGGCTCGGATTTGAATTCTGCTTGCGGCATTCGACTCCTCTCGTCATTTTGCGCCGGAAATACGTGTGTTCTCTTCCAGATTATGATTTTGGGAGCCAAAATAGTCTAAGATACGTTTTTGAATATGACTGCGATTTCCAGACGAACGAAGGCTCGGATTTGAATTCTGCTTGCGGCATTCGATTCCTCTCGTCATTTTGCGACGGAAATACGTGTGTTCTACTCCAGATTATGATTTTGGGAGCCAAAATATTCTAAGATACGTTTTTGAATATGACTGCGATTTCCAGACGAACGAAGGCTCGGATTTGAATTCTGCTTGCGGCATTCGATTCCTCTCGTCATTTTGCGTCGGAAATACGTGTGTTCTTCTCCAGATTACGATTTTGGGAGCCAAAATAGTCTAAGATAGGTTTTCTGATATGACTGCGATTTCCAGACGAGCGGAGGCTCGGATTTGAATTCTGCTTGCGGCAATCGATTCCTCTCGTCATTTTGCGTCGGAAATACGTGTGTTATACTCCAGATTATGATTTTGGGAGCCAAAATATTCTAAGATACGTTTTTGAATATGACTGCGATTTCCAGACGAACGAAGGCTCGGATTTGAATTCTGCTTGCGCCATTCGATTCCTCTCGTCATTTTGCGTCGGAAATACTCGTGCTCTACTCCAGATTACGATCCTGAGGTCCAGAATACTCGAGGACAGGTTTTCTGATATGACTGCGATTTCCAGACGAACGAAGGCTCGGATTTGAATTCTGCTTGCGGCATTCGATTCCTCTCGTCATTTTGCGTCGGAAATACGTGTGTTCTACTCCAGATTATGATTTTGGGAGCCAAAATAGTCTAAGATAGGTTTTCTGATATGACTGCGATTTCCAGACGAACGAAGGCTCGGATTTGAATTCTGCTTGCGGCATTCGTCTCCTCTCGTCATTTTGCGTCGGAAATACGTGTGTTCTACTCCAGATTTTGATTTTGGGAGCCAAAATAGTCTAAGATAGGTTTTTGGATATGACTGCAATTTCCAGACGAACGAAGGCTCGGATTTGAATTCTGCTTGCGGCATTCGATTCCTCTCGTCATTTTGCTTCGGAAATACTCGTGTTCTACTCCAGATTACGATTTTGGGAGCCAAAATAGTCTAAGATACGTTTTTGGATATGACTGCGATTTCCAGACGAACGAAGGCTCGGATTTGAATTCTGCTTGCGCCATTCGATTCCTCTCGTCATTTTGCGTCGGAAATACTCGTGTCCTACTCCAGATTACGATTTTGGGAGCCAAAATACTCGAGGATAGGTTTTTGGATATGACTGCGATTTCCAGACGAACGAAGGCTCGGATTTGAATTCTGCTTGCGGCAATCGATTCCTCTCGTCATTTTGCGTCGGAAATACTCGTGTTCTACTCCAGATTATGATTCTGGGAGCCAAAATAGTCTAAGATAGGTTTTCTGATATGACTGCGATTTCCAGACGAACGAAGGCTCGGATTTGAATTCTGCTTGCGGCATTCGATTCCTCTCGTCATTTTGCGTCGGAAATACGTGTGTTCTTCTCCAGATTACGATTTTGGGAGCCAAAATAGTCTAAGATAGGTTTTCTGATATGACTGCGATTTCCAGACGAGCGGAGGCTCGGATTTGAATTCTGCTTGCGGCAATCGATTCCTCTCGTCATTTTGCGTCGGAAATACGTGTGTTATACTCCAGATTATGATTTTGGGAGCCAAAATATTCTAAGATACGTTTTTGAATGTGACTGCGATTTCCAGACGAACGAAGGCTCGGATTTGAATTCTGCTTGCGCCATTCGATTCCTCTCGTCATTTTGCGTCGGAAATACTCGTGCTCTACTCCAGATTACGATCCTGAGGTCCAGAATACTCGAGGACAGGTTTTCTGATATGACTGCGATTTCCAGATGAACGAAGGCTCGGATTTGAATTCTGCTTGCGGCATTCGATTCCTCTCGTCATTTTGCGTCGGAAATACTCGTGTTCTACTCCAGATTATGATTCTGGGAGCCAAAATAGTCTAAGATAGGTTTTCTGATATGACTGCGATTTCCAGACGAACGAAAGCTCGGATTTGAATTCTGCTTGCGGCATTCGTCTCCTCTCGTCATTTTGCTTCGGAAATACTCGTGTTCTACTCCAGATTACGATTTTGGGAGCCAAAATAGTCTAAGATACGTTTTTGGATATGACTGCGATTTCCAGACGAACGAAGGCTCGGATTTGAATTCTGCTTGCGCCATTCGATTCCTCTCGTCATTTTGCGTCGGAAATACTCGTGTCCTACTCCAGATTACGATTTTGGGAGCCAAAATACTCGAGGATAGATTTTTGGATATGACTGCGATTTCCAGACGAACGAAGGCTCGGATTTGAATTCTGCTTGCGGCAATCGATTCCTCTCGTCATTTTGCGTCGGAAATACTCGTGTTCTACTCCAGATTATGATTCTGGGAGCCAAAATAGTCTAAGATAGGTTTTCTGATATGACTGCGATTTCCAGACGAACGAAGGCTCGGATTTGAATTCTGCTTGCGGCATTCGACTCCTTTCGCCATTTTGCGTCGGAAATACGTGTGTTCTACTCCAGATTATGATTCTGGGAGCCAAAATAGTCTAAGATAGGTTTTCTGATATGACTGCGATTTCCAGACGAACGAAGGCTCGGATTTGAATTCTGCTTGCGGCAATCGATTCCTCTCGTCATTTTGCGTCGGAAATACGTGTGTTCTACTCCAGATTACGATTTTGGGAGCCAAAATAGTCTAAGATAGGTTTTCTGATATGACTGCGATTTCCAGACGAGCGGAGGCTCGGATTTGAATTCTGCTTGCGGCAATCGATTCCTCTCGTCATTTTGCGTCGGAAATACGTGTGTTATACTCCAGATTATGATTTTGGGAGCCAAAATATTCTAAGATACGTTTTTGAATATGACTGCGATTTCCAGACGAACGAAGGCTCGGATTTGAATTCTGCTTGCGGCATTCGATTCCTCTCGTCATTTTGCGTCGGAAATACGTGTGTTCTACTCCAGATTATGATTTTGGGAGCCAAAATAGTCTAAGATAGGTCTTTGGATATGACTACGATTTCCAGACGAACGGAGGCTCGGATTTGAATTCTGATTGCGGCATTCGTCTCCTCTCGTCATTTTGCGTCGGAAATACGTGTGTTCTACTCCAGATTTTGATTTTGGGAGCCAAAATAGTCTAAGATAGGTTTTTGGATATGACTGCAATTTCCAGACGAACGGAGGCTCGGATTTGAATTCTGCTTGCGGCATTCGATTCCTCTCGTCATTTTGCGTCGGAAATACGTGTGTTCTACTCCAGATTACGATTTTGGGAGCCAAAATAGACTAAGATAGGTTTTCTGATATGACTGCGATTTCCAGACGAACGAAGGCTCGGATTTGAATTCTGCTTGCGGCATTCGACTCCTCTCGCAATTTTGCGTCGGAAATACGTGTGTTCTACTCCAGATTATGATTTTGGGAGTCAAAATAGTCTAAGATAGGTTTTTGGATATGACTGCGATTTCCAGACGAACGGAGGCTCGGATTTGAATTCTGCTTGCGGCATTCGATTCCTCTCGTCATTTTGCATCGGAAATACGTGTGTTCTCTTCCAGATTATGATTTTGGGAGCCAAAATAGTCTAAGATAGGTTTTTGGATATGACTGCGATTTCCAGACGAACGGAGGCTCGTATTTGAATTCTGCTTGCGGCATTCGACTCCTCTCGTCATTTTGCGTCGGAAATACTCGTGTTCTACTCCAGATTACGATTTTGGTAGCCAAAATACTCGAGGATAGGTTTTTGGATGTGACTGCGATTTCCGGACGAACGGAGGCTCGGATTTGAATTCTGCTTGCGGCATTCGACTCCTCTCGCCATTTTGCGTCGGAAATACGTGTGTTCTACTCCAGATTATGATTTTGGGAGCCAAAATAGTCTAAGATAGGTTTTCTGATATGACTGCGATTTCCAGACGAACGAAGGCTCGGATTTGAATTCTGCTTGCGGCATTCGACTCCTCTCGTCATTTTGCGCCGGAAATACGTGTGTTCTCTTCCAGATTATGATTTTGGGAGCCAAAATAGTCTAAGATACGTTTTTGAATATGACTGCGATTTCCAGACGAACGAAGGCTCGGATTTGAATTCTGCTTGCGGCATTCGATTCCTCTCGTCATTTTGCGACGGAAATACGTGTGTTCTACTCCAGATTATGATTTTGGGAGCCAAAATATTCTAAGATACGTTTTTGAATATGACTGCGATTTCCAGACGAACGAAGGCTCGGATTTGAATTCTGCTTGCGCCATTCGATTCCTCTCGTCATTTTGCGTCGGAAATACTCGTGTTCTACTCCAGATTATGATTCTGGGAGCCAAAATAGTCTAAGATAGGTTTTCTGATATGACTGCGATTTCCAGACGAACGAAGGCTCGGATTTGAATTCTGCTTGCGGCAATCGATTCCTCTCGTCATTTTGCGTCGGAAATACTCGTGTTCTACTCCAGATTATGATTCTGGTAGCCAAAATACTCGAGGATAGGTTTTTGGATGTGACTGCGATTTCCGGACGAACGGAGGCTCGGATTTGAATTCTGCTTGCGGCATTCGACTCCTCTCGCCATTTTGCGTCGGAAATACGTGTGTTCTACTCCAGATTATGATTTTGGGAGCCAAAATAGTCTAAGATAGGTTTTCTGATATGACTGCGATTTCCAGACGAACGAAGGCTCGGATTTGAATTCTGCTTGCGGCATTCGACTCCTCTCGTCATTTTGCGCCGGAAATACGTGTGTTCTCTTCCAGATTATGATTTTGGGAGCCAAAATAGTCTAAGATAGGTCTTTGGATATGACTACGATTTCCAGACGAACGGAGGCTCGGATTTGAATTCTGATTGCGGCATTCGATTCCTCTCATCATTTTGCGTCGGAAATACGTGTGTTCTACTCCAGATTACGATCCTGAGGTCCAGAATACTCGAGGACAGGTTTTTTGATATGACTGCGATTTCCAGGCGAACGGAGGCTCGGATTTGAATTCTGCTTGCGGTATTCGATTCCTCTTGTCATTTTGCGTCGGAAATACGTGTGTTCTACTCCAGATTATGATTTTGGGGCCAAAATAGTCTAAGATAGGTTTT
>CAXIEQ010000059.1:0-12280 GCA_964023945.1 Ectemnius cavifrons
TCCAGATTATGATTTTGGGAGCCAAAATAGTCTAAGATAGGTTTTTGGACATGACTGCGATTTCCAGACGAACGGAGGCTCGGATTTGAATTCTGCCTGCGGCATTCGATTCCTCTCGTCATTTTGCGTCGAAAATACGTGTGTTCTACTCCAGATTACTTAACTGAGGGCCAGAATACTCGAGGACAGATTTTCTGATATGACTGCGATTTCCAGACGAACGGAGGCTCGGATTTGAATTCTGCTTGCGGCATTCGATTCCTCTCGTCATTTTGCGTCGGAAATACGTGTGTTCTACTCCAGATTATGATTTTGGGAGCCAAAATAGTCTAAGATAGGTTTTTGGATATGACTGCGATTTCAGACGAACGGAGACTCGGATTTGATTCTGCTTGCGGCATTCGATTCCTCTCGTCATTTTGCGTCGGAAATACGTGTGTTCCACTCCAGATTACGATCCTGAGGTCCAGAATACTCGAGGACAGGTTTTCTGATATGGCTGCGATTTCCAGACGAACGGAGCCACGGATTTGTATTCTGCTTGCGGCTTTCGATTCCTCTCGTCATTTTGCGTAGGAAATATGTTTGTTCTACTCCAGATTATGATTTTGGGAGCCAAATAGTCTAAGATAGGTTTTTGGATGTGACTGCGATTTCCAGCGAACGGAGGCTCGGATTTGTATTCTGCTTGCGGCATTCGATTCCTCTCATCATTTTGCGTCGGAAATGCATGTGTTCTATTCCAGATTATGATTTTGGGAGCCAAAATACTCGAAGATAGGTTTTTGCATATGACTGCGATTTCCAGACAAACGGAGGCTCGGATTTGAATTCTGCTTGCGGTATTCGATTCCTCTCGTCATTTTTCGTCGGAAATACGTGTGTTCTACTCCAGATTATGATTCTGGGAGCCAAAATACTCAAGGAAAGGTTTTTGGATATGACTGCGATTTCCAGGCGAACGGAGGCTCGGATTTGAATTCTGCCTGCGGCATTCGATTCCTCTCGTCATTTTGCGTCGAAAATGCATGTGTTCTACTCCAGATTATGATTTTGGGAGCCAAAATAGTCTAAGATAGGTTTTTGGACATGACTGCGATTTCCAGACGAACGGAGACTCGGATTTGAATTCTGCTTGCGGCATTCGATTCCTCTCGTCATTTTGCGTCGGAAATACGTGTGTTCCACTCCAGATTACGATCCTGAGGTCCAGAATACTCGAGGACAGGTTTTCTGATATGACTGCGATTTCCAGACGAACGGAGCCACGGATTTGTATTCTGCTTGCGGCATTCGATTCCTCTCGTCATTTTGCGTAGGAAATATGTTTGTTCTACTCCAGATTATGATTTTGGGAGCCAAAATAGTCTAAGATAGGTTTTTGGATGTGACTGCGATTTCCAGACGAACGGAGGCTCGGATTTGTATTCTGCTTGCGGCATTCGATTCCTCTCATCATTTTGCGTCGGAAATGCATGTGTTCTATTCCAGATTATGATTTTGGGAGCCAAAATACTCGAAGAAAGGTTTTTGCATATGACTGCGATTTCCAGACGAAGGAGGCTCGGATTTCAATTCTGCTTGCGGTATTCGATTCCTCTCGTCATTTTTCGTCGGAAATACGTGTGTTCTACTTCAGATTATGATTCTGGGAGCCAAAATACTCGAGGACAGGTTTTTGGATATGACTGCGATTTCCAGACGAACGGAGCCACGGATTTGTATTCTGCTTGCGGCATTCGATTCCTCTCGTCATTTTGCGTCGGAAATGCATGTGTTTTTCTCCAGATTATAATTTTGGGAGCCAAGATAGTCTAAGATAGGTTTATGGATATGACTGCGATTTCCAGACGAACGGAGGCTCGGATTTGAATTCTGCCTGCGGCATTCGATTCCTCTCGTCATTTTGCGTCGGAAATACGTGTGTTCTACTCCAGATTACGATCCTGAGGTCCAGAATACTCGAGGACAGGTTTTCTGATATGACTGCGATTTCCAGACGAACGGAGCCACGGATTTGTATTCTGCTTGCGGCATTCGATTCCTCTCATCATTTTGCGTCGAAATGCATGTGTTCTATTCCAGATTATGATTTTGGGAGCCAAATACTCGAAGAAAGGTTTTTGCATATGACTGCGATTTCCAGACGAAGGGAGGCTCGGATTTCAATTCTGCTTGCGGCATTCGATTCCTCTCGTCATTTTGCGTCGGAAATGCATGTGTTCTTCTCCAGATTATAATTTTGGGAGCCAAGATAGTCTAAGATAGGTTTTTGGATATGACTGCGATTTCCAGACGTACGGAGCCTCGGATTTGAATTCTGCCTGCGGCATTCGATTCCTCTCGTCATTTTGCGTCGAAAATGCATGTGTTCCTACTCCAGATTATGATTTTGGGAGCCAAAATAGTCTAAGATAGGTTTTTGGATATGACTGCGATTTCAGACGAACGGAGGCTCGGATTTGAATTCTGCTTGCGGTATTCGATTCCTCTCGTCATTTTTCGTCGGAAATACGTGTGTTCTACTCCAGATTATGATTCTGGGAGCCAAAATAGTCTAAGATAGGTTTTTGGATGTGACTGCGATTTCCAGACGAACGGAGCCTCGGATTTGAATTCTGCCTGCGGCATTCGATTCCTCTCGTCATTTTGCGTCGAAACTGCATGTGTTCTACTCCAGATTATGATTTTGGGAGCCAAAATAGTCTAAGATAGGTTTTTGGATATGACTGCGATTTCCAGACGAACGGAGGCTCGGATTTGAATTCTGCTTGCGGTATTCGATTCCTCTCGTCATTTTTCGTCGGAAATACGTGTGTTCTACTCCAGATTATGATTCTGGGAGCCAAAATACTCAAGGAAAGGTTTTTGGATATGACTGCGATTTCCAGACGAACGGAGGCTCGGATTTTAATTCTGCCTGCGGCATTCGATTCCTCTCGTCATTTTGCGTCGAAAATGCATGTGTTCTTCTCCAGATTATAATTTTGGGAGCCAAAATAGTCTAAGATAGGTTTTTGGATGTGACTGCGATTTCCAGACGAACGGAGGCTCGGATTTGAATTCTGCTTGCGGCATTCGATTCCTCTCGTCATTTTTCGTCGGAAATACGTGTGTTCTACTCCAGATTATGATTCTGGGAGCCAAAATACTCAAGGAAAGGTTTTTGGATATGACTGCGATTTCCAGACGAACGGAGACTCGGATTTGAATTCTGCGTGCGGCATTCGATTCCTCTCGTCATTTTGCGTCGGAAATACGTGTGTTTTATTCCAAATTATGAATTTGGGAGCCAAAATAGTCTAAGATAGGTTTATGGATATGACTGCGATTTCCAGACGAACGGAGGCTCGGATTTGAATTCTGCTTGCGGCATTCGATTCCTCTCGTCATTTTTCGTCGGAAATACGTGTGTTCTACTCCAGATTATGATTCTGGGAGCCAAAATACTCAAGGAAAGGTTTTTGGATATGACTGCGATTTCCAGACGAACGGAGACTCGGATTTGAATTCTGCGTGCGGCATTCGATTCCTCTCGTCATTTTGCGTCGGAAATACGTGTGTTTTATTCCAAATTATGAATTTGGGAGCCAAAATAGTCTAAGATAGGTTTATGGATATGACTGCGATTTCCAGACGAACGGAGGCTCGGATTTGAATTCAGCCTGCGGCATTCGATTCCTCTCGTCATTTTGCGTAGGAAATATGTTTGTTCTACACCAGATTATGATTTTGGGAGCCAAAATAGTCTAAGATAGGTTTTTGGATATGACTGCGATTTCCAGACGAACGGAGGCTCGGATTTGAATTCTGCTTGCGGCATTCGATTCCTCTCGCCATTTTGCGTCGCAAATGCATGTGTTCTACTCCAGATTATGATTTTGGGAGCCAAAATAGTCTAAGATAGGTTTATGGATATGACTGAGATTTCCAGACGAACGGAGCCTCGGATTTGATTTCTGCTTGCGGCATTCGATTCCTCCCGTCATTTAGCGTCAGAAATGCATGCGTTCTACTCCAGATTATGATTTTGGGAGCCAAAATAGTCTATGATAGGTTTTTGGATATGACTGCGATTTCCAGACGAACGGAAACTCGGATTTGAATTCTGCTTGCGGCATTCGATTCCTCTCGCCATTTTGCGTCGCACATGCATGTGTTCTATTCCAGATTATGATTTTGGGAGCCAAGATAGTCTAAGATAGGTTTTTGGATATGACTGCGATTTCCAGACGTACGGAGCCTCGGATTTGAATTCTGCCTGCGGCATTCGATTCCTCTCGTCATTTTGCGTCGAAAATGCATGTGTTCTACTCCAGATTATGATTTTGGGAGCCAAAATAGTCTAAGATAGGTTTTTGGATATGACTGCGATTTCCAGACGAACGGAGGCTCGGATTTTAATTCTGCCTGCGGCATTCGATTCCTCTCGTCATTTTGCGTCGAAATGCATGTGTTCTTCTCCAGATTATAATTTTGGGAGCCAAAATAGTCTAAGATAGGTTTTTGGATGTGACTGCGATTTCCAGACGAACGGAGGCGCGGATTTGAATTCTGCTTGCGGCATTCGATTCCTCTCGTCATTTTTCGTCGGAAATACGTGTGTTCTACTCCAGATTATTTTTCTGGGAGCCAAAATACTCAAGGAAAGGTTTTTGGATATGACTGCGATTTCCAGACGAACGGAGACTCGGATTTGAATTCTGCGTGCGGCATTCGATTCCTCTCGTCATTTTGCGTCGGAAATACGTGTGTTTTATTCCAAATTATGAATTTGGGAGCCAAAATAGTCTAAGATAGGTTTATGGATATGACTGCGATTTCCAGACGAACGGAGGCTCGGATTTGAATTCTGCTTGCGGCATTCGATTCCTCTCGCCATTTTGCGTCGCAAATGCATGTGTTCTATTCCAGATTATGATTTTGGGAGCCAAAATAGTCTAAGATAGGTTTATGGATATGACTGAGATTTCCAGACGAACGGAGCCTCGGATTTGATTTCTGCTTGCGGCATTCGATTCCTCCCGTCATTTAGCGTCAGAAATGCATCTGTTCTACTCCAGATTATGATTTTGGGAGCCAAAATAGTCTAAGATAGGTTTTTGGATATGACTGCGATTTCCAGACGAACGGAGGCTCGGATTTGAATTCTGCTTGCGGTATTCGATTCCTCTCGTCATTTTTCGTCGGAAATACGTGTGTTCTACTCCAGATTATGATTCTGGGAGCCAAAATACTCAAGGAAAGGTTTTTGGATATGACTGCGATTTCCAGACGAACGGAGGCTCGGATTTGAATTCTGCCTGCGGCATTCGATTCCTCTCGTCATTTTGCGTCGAAAATGCATGTGTTCTACTCCAGATTATGATTTTGGGAGCCAAAATAGTCTAAGATAGGTTTTTGGACATGACTGCGATTTCCAGACGAACGGAGACTCGGATTTGAATTCTGCTTGCGGCATTCGATTCCTCTCGTCATTTTGCGTCGGAAATACGTGTGTTCCACTCCAGATTACGATCCTGAGGTCCAGAATACTCGAGGACAGGTTTTCTGATATGACTGCGATTTCCAGACGAACGGAGCCACGGATTTGTATTCTGCTTGCGGCATTCGATTCCTCTCGTCATTTTGCGTAGGAAATATGTTTGTTCTACTCCAGATTATGATTTTGGGAGCCAAAATAGTCTAAGATAGGTTTTTGGATGTGACTGCGATTTCCAGACGAACGGAGGCTCGGATTTGTATTCTGCTTGCGGCATTCGATTCCTCTCATCATTTTGCGTCGGAAATGCATGTGTTCTATTCCAGATTATGATTTTGGGAGCCAAAATAGTCTAAGATAGGTTTTTGGATATGACTGCGATTTCCAGACGTACGGAGCCTCGGATTTGAATTCTGCCTGCGGCATTCGATTCCTCTCGTCATTTTGCGTCGAAACTGCATGTGTTCTACTCCAGATTATGATTTTGGGAGCCAAAATAGTCTAAGATAGGTTTTTGGATATGACTGCGATTTCCAGACGAACGGAGGCTCGGATTTGAATTCTGCTTGCGGTATTCGATTCCTCTCGTCATTTTTCGTCGGAAATACGTGTGTTCTACTCCAGATTATGATTCTGGGAGCCAAAATACTCAAGGAAAGGTTTTTGGATATGACTGCGATTTCCAGACGAACGGAGGCTCGGATTTTAATTCTGCCTGCGGCATTCGATTCCTCTCGTCATTTTGCGTCGAAAATGCATGTGTTCTTCTCCAGATTATAATTTTGGGAGCCAAAATAGTCTAAGATAGGTTTTTGGATGTGACTGCGATTTCCAGACGAACGGAGGCTCGGATTTGAATTCTGCTTGCGGCATTCGATTCCTCTCGTCATTTTTCGTCGGAAATACGTGTGTTCTACTCCAGATTATGATTCTGGGAGCCAAAATACTCAAGGAAAGGTTTTTGGATATGACTGAGATTTCCAGACGAACGGAGACTCGGATTTGAATTCTGCGTGCGGCATTCGATTCCTCTCGTCATTTTGCGTCGGAAATACGTGTGTTTTATTCCAAATTATGAATTTGGGAGCCAAAATAGTCTAAGATAGGTTTATGGATATGACTGCGATTTCCAGACGAACGGAGGCTCGGATTTGAATTCAGCCTGCGGCATTCGATTCCTCTCGTCATTTTGCGTAGGAAATATGTTTGTTCTACACCAGATTATGATTTTGGGAGCCAAAATAGTCTAAGATAGGTTTTTGGATGTGACTGCGATTTCCAGACGAACGGAGACTCGGATTTGAATTCTGCGTGCGGCATTCGATTCCTCTCGTCATTTTGTGTCGGAAATACGTGTGTTTTATTCCAAATTATGAATTTGGGAGCCAAAATAGTCTAAGATAGGTTTATGGATATGACTGCGATTTCCAGACGAACGGAGGCTCGGATTTGAATTCTGCTTGCGGCATTCGATTCCTCTCGTCATTTTTCGTCGGAAATACGTGTGTTCTACTCCAGATTATGATTCTGGGAGCCAAAATACTCAAGGAAAGGTTTTTGGATATGACTGCGATTTCCAGACGAACGGAGACTCGGATTTGAATTCTGCGTGCGGCATTCGATTCCTCTCGTCATTTTGCGTCGGAAATACGTGTGTTTTATTCCAAATTATGAATTTGGGAGCCAAAATAGTCTAAGATAGGTTTATGGATATGACTGCGATTTCCAGACGAACGGAGGCTCGGATTTGAATTCAGCCTGCGGCATTCGATTCCTCTCGTCATTTTGCGTAGGAAATATGTTTGTTCTACACCAGATTATGATTTTGGGAGCCAAAATAGTCTAAGATAGGTTTTTGGATATGACTGCGATTTCCAGACGAACGGAGGCTCGGATTTGAATTCTGCTTGCGGCATTCGATTCCTCTCGCCATTTTGCGTCGCAAATGCATGTGTTCTACTCCAGATTATGATTTTGGGAGCCAAAATAGTCTAAGATAGGTTTATGGATATGACTGAGATTTCCAGACGAACGGAGCCTCGGATTTGATTTCTGCTTGCGGCATTCGATTCCTCCCGTCATTTAGCGTCAGAAATGCATGCGTTCTACTCCAGATTATGATTTTGGGAGCCAAAATAGTCTATGATAGGTTTTTGGATATGACTGCGATTTCCAGACGAACGGAAACTCGGATTTGAATTCTGCTTGCGGCATTCGATTCCTCTCGCCATTTTGCGTCGCACATGCATGTGTTCTATTCCAGATTATGATTTTGGGAGCCAAAATAGTCTAAGATAGGTTTATGGATATGACTGAGATTTCCAGACGAACGGAGCCTCGGATTTGATTTCTGCTTGCGGCATTCGATTCCTCCCGTCATTTAGCGTCAGAAATGCATGTGTTCTACTCCAGATTATGATTTTGGGAGCCAAAATAGTCTAAGATAGGTTTATGGATATGACTGCGATTTCCAGACGAACGGAGGCTCGGATTTGTATTCTGCTTGCGGCATTCGATTCTCCCGTCATTTAGCGTCAGAAATGCATGCGTTCTACTCCAGATTATGATTTTGGGAGCCAAAATAGTCTATGATAGGTTTTTGGATATGACTGCGATTTCCAGACGAACGGAAACTCGGATTTGAATTCTGCTTGCGGCATTCGATTCCTCTCGCCATTTTGCGTCGCAAATGCATGTGTTCTATTCCAGATTATGATTTTGGGAGCCAAAATAGTCTAAGATAGGTTTTTGGATATGACTGCGATTTCCAGACGAACGGAGGCTCGGATTTGAATTCTGCTTGCGGTATTCGATTCCTCTCGTCATTTTTCGTCGGAAATACGTGTGTTCTACTCCAGATTATGATTCTGGGAGCCAAAATACTCAAGGAAAGGTTTTTGGATATGACTGCGATTTCCAGACGAACGGAGGCTCGGATTTTAATTCTGCCTGCGGCATTCGATTCCTCTCGTCATTTTGCGTCGAAAATGCATGTGTTCTTCTCCAGATTATGATTTTGGGAGCCTAAATAGTCTAAGATAGGTTTTTGGATATGACTGCGATTTCCAGACGAACGGAGGCTCGGATTTGAATTCTGCTTGCGGTATTCGATTCCTCTCGTCATTTTTCGTCGGAAATACGTGTGTTCTACTCCAGATTATGATTCTGGGAGCCAAAATACTCAAGGAAAGGTTTTTGGATATGACTGCGATTTCCAGACGAACGGAGGCTCGGATTTGAATTCTGTCTGCGGCATTCGATTCCTCTCGTCATTTTGCGTCGGAAATACGTGTGTTCTACTCCAGATTACGATCCTGAGGTCCAGAATACTCGAGGACAGGTTTTCTGATATGACTGCGATTTCCAGACGAACGGAGCCACGGATTTGTATTCTGCTTGCGGCATTCGATTCCTCTCGTCATTTTGCGTAGGAAATATGTTTGTTCTACTCCAGATTATGATTTTGGGAGCCAAAATAGTCTAAGATAGGTTTTTGGATGTGACTGCGATTTCCAGACGAACGGAGGCTCGGATTTGTATTCTGCTTGCGGCATTCGATTCCTCTCATCATTTTGCGTCGGAAATGCATGTGTTCTATTCCAGATTATGATTTTGGGAGCCAAAATACTCGAAGAAAGGTTTTTGCATATGAATGCGATTTCCAGACGAAGGGAGGCTCGGATTTCAATTCTGCTTGCGGTATTCGATTCCTCTCGTCATTTTTCGTCGGAAATACGTGTGTTCTACTCCAGATTATGATTCTGGGAGCCAAAATACTCGAGGACAGGTTTTTGGATATGACTGCGATTTCCAGACGAACGGAGCCACGGATTAGTATTCTGTTTGCGGCATTCGATTCCTCTCGTCATTTTGCGTCGGAAATGCATGTGTTTTTCTCCAGATTATAATTTTGGGAGCCAAGATAGTCTAAGATAGATTTATGGATATGACTGCGATTTCCAGACGAACGGAGGCTCGGATTTGAATTCTGCCTGCGGCATTCGATTCCTCTCGTCATTTTGCGTCGGAAATACGTGTGTTCTACTCCAGATTACGATCCTGAGGTCCAGAATACTCGAGGACAGGTTTTCTGATATGACTGCGATTTCCAGACGAACGGAGCCACGGATTTGTATTCTGCTTGCGGCATTCGATTCCTCTCGTCATTTTGCGTAGGAAATATGTCTGTTCTACTCCAGATTATGATTTTGGGAGCCAAAATAGTCTAAGATAGGTTTTTGGATGTGACTGCGATTTCCAGACGAACGGAGGCTCGGATTTGTATTCTGCTTGCGGCATTCGATTCCTCTCATCATTTTGCGTCGGAAATGCGTGTGTTCTACTCCAGATTATGATTTTGGGAGCCAAAATAGTCTAAGATAGGTTTATGGATATGACTGCGATTTCCAGACGAACGGAGGCTCGGATTTGTATTCTGCTTGCGGCATTCGATTCCTCTCATCATTTTGCGTCGGAAATGCATGTGTTCTATTCCAGATTATGATTTTGGGAGCCTAAATAGTCTAAGATAGGTTTTTGGATATGACTGCGATTTCCAGACGAACGGAGGCTCGGATTTGAATTCTGCTTGCGGTATTCGATTCCTCTCGTCATTTTTCGTCGGAAATACGTGTGTTCTACTCCAGATTATGATTCTGGGAGCCAAAATACTCAAGGAAAGGTTTTTGGATATGACTGCGATTTCCAGACGAACGGAGGCTCGGATTTTAATTCTGCCTGCGGCATTCGATTCCTCTCGTCATTTTGCGTCGAAAATGCATGTGTTCTACTCCAGATTATGATTTTGGGAGCCAAAATAGTCTAAGATAGGTTTTTGGACATGACTGCGATTTCCAGACGAACGGAGCCACGGATTTGTATTCTGCTTGCGGCATTCGATTCCTCTCGTCATTTTGCGTAGGAAATATGTTTGTTCTACTCCAGATTATGATTTTGGGAGCCAAAATAGTCTAAGATAGGTTTATGGATATGACTGCGATTTCCAGACGAACGGAGGCTCGGATTTGAATTCTGCCTGCGGCATTCGATTCCTCTCGTCATTTTGCGTCGGAAATCCGTGTGTTCTACTCCAGATTACGATCCTGAGGTCCAGAATACTCGAGGACAGGTTTTCTGATATGACTGCGATTTCCAGACGAACGGAGCCACGGATTTGTATTCTGCTTGCGGCATTCGATTCCTCTCGTCATTTTGCGTAGGAAATATGTTTGTTCTACTCCAGATTATGATTTTGGGAGCCAAAATAGTCTAAGATAGGTTTTTGGATATGACTGCGATTTCCAGACGTACGGAGACTCGGATTTGAATTCTGCCTGCGGCATTCGATTCCTCTCGCCATTTTGCGTCGCAAATGCATGTGTTCTACTCCAGATTATGATTTTGGGAGCCAAAATAGTCTAAGATAGGTTTATGGATATGACTGAGATTTCCAGACGAACGGAGCCTCGGATTTGATTTCTGCTTGCGGCATTCGATTCCTCCCGTCATTTAGCGTCAGAAATGCATGCGTTCTACTCCAGATTATGATTTTGGAGCCAAAATAGTCTATGATAGGTTTTTGGATATGACTGCGATTTCCAGACGAACGGAAACTCGGATTTGAATTCTGCTTGCGGCATTCGATTCCTCTCGCCATTTTGCGTCGCAAATGCATGTGTTCTATTCCAGATTATGATTTTGGGAGCCAAAATAGTCTAAGATAGGTTTATGGATATGACTGAGATTTCCAGACGAACGGAGCCTCGGATTTGATTTCTGCTTGCGGCATTCGATTCCTCCCGTCATTTAGCGTCAGAAATGCATGTGTTCTACTCCAGATTATGATTTTGGGAGCCAAAATAGTCTAAGATAGGTTTATGGATATGACTGCGATTTCCAGACGAACGGAGGCTCGGATTTGTATTCTGCTTGCGGCATTCGATTCCTCTTATCATTTTGCGTCGGAAATGCATGTGTTCTATTCCAGATTATGATTTTGGGAGCCAAAATAGTCTAAGATAGGTTTTTGGATATGACTGCGATTTCCAGACGAACGGAGGCTCGGATTTGAATTCTGCTTGCGGTATTCGATTCCTCTCGTCATTTTTCGTCGGAAATACGTGTGTTCTACTCCAGATTATGATTCTGGGAGCCAAAATACTCAAGGAAAGGTTTTTGGATATGACTGCGATTTCCAGACGAACGGAGGCTCGGATTTGAATTCTGCCTGCGGCATTCGATTCCTCTCGTCATTTTGCGTCGAAAATGCATGTGTTCTACTCCAGATTATGATTTTGGGAGCCAAAATAGTCTAAGATAGGTTTTTGGACATGACTGCGATTTCCAGACGAACGGAGACTCGGATTTGAATTCTGCTTGCGGCATTCGATTCCTCTCGTCATTTTGCGTCGGAAATACGTGTGTTCCACTCCAGATTACGATCCTGAGGTCCAGAATACTCGAGGACAGGTTTTCTGATATGACTGCGATTTCCAGACGAACGGAGCCACGGATTTGTATTCTGCTTGCGGCATTCGATTCCTCTCGTCATTTTGCGTAGGAAATATGTTTGTTCTACTCCAGATTATGATTTTGGGAGCCAAAATAGTCTAAGATAGGTTTTTGGATGTGACTGCGATTTCCAGACGAACGGAGGCTCGGATTTGTATTCTGCTTGCGGCATTCGATTCCTCTCATCATTTTGCGTCGGAAATGCATGTGTTCTACTCCAGATTATGATTCTGGGAGCCAAAATACTCGAGGACAGGTTTTTGGATATGACTGCGATTTCCAGACGAA